>JAPPVO010000029.1:92800366-92847194 GCA_030407325.1 Camellia japonica
ATGATCTTCCTCTCTCATACTTAAGATTCCGAGCCAAGCATTTTTGGTTTCGATGAATAGTGGCCTTAGCACGAGTCACGAGTTTCCTAATTTTTCCAAAATATTAGATGGCGACTCTGAGATTTGGTGATGTAGTCTATTTCTATCAAACAGATTTTTTTATAAAAGTTGCCAAATCTGGATTATCATCTATGTTTCACATTGCACTCATGAGACTAGATCGAAGAAATCAATGGTCCAAACTGTTTAACGCGCACGGGTACCCCTCATATGATGTTACAGACTGAGATGGAATTATCAAAACAAATCAATAATCGCATGCAACATGATCAACTCATCAAAATTGCTAATTGAGCAGTAGGGCAATGGACACAACATCCTTTTTGGCTCGAAACTTGCTCTTGTCTAGTAGGAGGGTAATGGCTATGGCCATACTTAGGGCAACCCTAGGCTCTTTCAGAGTCGAAGCACCCATCAGTATAAGCACCCCATTTACCTTTAGCTGAATTGGAAATGGAGCCGTAAGTTCTAGGGCAGTGAAGGCTCTTTTTTTTTTTCAACCGATGCTCAGCCGATTGGTCAGACTCCACAGGACACTTGGAGCCCCTTTGAACACCAGGATCTAGAGCTGAAGACATGGACGACGAAACACTTTTACTTGCATAACTCACAAAGCAAAGAAATGATGAGAGGCTAGCGGCAAAGAAGAAATTGATAGAAACTACCAGTGCTAGTAAGAAAGCTCCTATGCAAGCGGTGATCCAAACGGCGGTCATTAAGAAAACTGTCCCTACAGAGTCGACTTCCTCCTGAGTATTAACTCGGCTAGGGGAAGGCACGAACTCTAAATCTCAGTCTGAGTTGTCAACTTCTTCCGCACCAACTTCTCCCACCCCGACTTCTTTGATAGTCGGATATGGTCCTTTATTCTCGGCATCTTCCTTGGCGTTCGCTTCACTATTCTCACTACTTGATCATTCAACCACTCCTATATCTTTTAACTTGAAGTTGTTTTCAAATACAAGGGTTGTAAGCTGCTGTTCACCCTTAAGAATCGACACGTTGTCAATAGCAATGAAGGAGGAGTAGGTAGGATCATATTGAAGTAGAATGCGGGTGACACGTCCTTGTCCTTGTTAGTTGTTTTGGCTAGTGTAATCGAGGGTAGTTTTGATTTGGAAGAGAACTGCTTCATCCCCTGAAGTGAGGGCTTTCTTGAGTTCAATACCTGCAGAAAGGAACCAATTAGAAAACTGTAAATTGAAGGTAGATTAATATTAAAACTGACCAAAAACTAACCAAAACCTACTCGATCACCTGGTTCACTCTTCTGGCTAGGAATGGGGTCCAAGCGGTTCTCTTTCATGCCAAATTCCCAGTTATCTCAGACAAGGACCATAACGTCATCCACCGTTTTGCCTGAATTGGAAAACATGGTTATGAGTTGGTGATCGGCATCTTTGGTCCAAAAAAAAAAAAAACCGTCCTAGTAGACCAAAAGATTTGGAGAGGGCTTTCGGCAGGAATTCCTAAGTTAATAATAAGGTGGTGGTTGAGTTTTGTGATTCCCATGATGATCCGAAAGAAATTAACATTCGATTGAGAGGGAATCAACCCCTAGAAATGGAAAACAGACCTAAGCAGGGAATTGAGTGGGAAATGAGCTCCACCCTCAGCAATTGCTAATAACGGAATAACAATGGTATTTACGTCTGCCCTCTTAAGGTTTATGTCACGACCCAACCCCCACACCCAAGGGATTAGAAAGGTGACCGGCCAATAATCCCAGATTACCAAAGGCCTGCTTAACAGTGATACAGTAATAAGGGCTGACGGAAGCCTATAAATAATAAAATATAACGTCCAATGAGCTGTGAGACTTAAATGAAACCAAAATGAACTTTCCTACACACATATATACACATCCATGAGCTTATGTAGAAAACAAGAACATCAGTTAGGGAGTAAATTCTAATAATAAAACCAACCAAACAAAAAGGCCTTAAAACAAAACTATTACACTTGATCACAATGTCAAAAGGGTGAATTCTGCACCACCCAAAAGCCTTAGAGCTCATCCAGTAGAAACCCCGAAGTGAGGCATAGCAGTTGGCTTCACAAAACAGAGGGTAGGTTGATGCCACTAGCTCCGGTTTTGAGCTTGATCACGTACATATATACATATATAAAACGGTGAGCTAGAGCCCAATGAATAACAACTATGTAAAGGGTTATGAACGATGTTCGTACAATAGTCAAAACGGTCAATTATCATCAGTAAATCAGTTCTCAAATTAAGATTCGATAAGATATCTGAATCATAACAGTTATACATGGTACATCCAATAGTAGAACAGTACAGTAGGTCTTAAAGACTGAAACAGTCATGTATGATGGCCATCAACACAATACCAGTAGTTCCAAGACTTGGAACTGACAGAGATCTCTGTAACAGTAATAGTATACAGTAGCAGTAACAGATGCTATGAATGTCACGAATACATTTCATAAAATAAGACAATCATTCATTTAGTAAATAGTACCGTTTCAGAAACAAAATAGTTTATCAATCAGAAAATAATTATAATTTGAACATAGCTTTACAACATTGTTACTCACAGTTAGCTCCCTGAATCACGTGATCACGGTGCGGCGTTTGACCTACACAAATACATTCAAGCACAACGTTTCAAAATTCAGTCCATCCATTCAGTCGACTTTTAACCTACTCGGTTCATTCATTACTTATTTGCTAAATCATTTCTCGTCGTTTGTTCATTTCTTTCGTATTCTTGTTATGCATATGAATGAGAAATACTCATGAAAACCATGCAAATGGAGGCTCGGAAGTCGAAAAAACAGAAAGAAAACAAATCGAGATTACCCTACAAATTGCACGTACGGTATCTCTGGCCGCTCGCATGGTGGATTTGGTTGCTCGTGCGGAGCCAAAGAAGAATGAAAAGTGAGGTAGGGGAAGGCTGGCCGCACGTGCAGGGCCTCAGGCCGCACGTGCGGTCCAGGTTGAGTTTCAGTCTGAAAATCTGCTTTTAACTTGAAGCTTAACTTTTGCAAACTCATGTTCATTTTCATACAATACAAACCCAAAACTCATAAAAACATGTTGAATGAACAATTTCTAATTTCAAACTAAAACCATGACTTCGAAACAAAATCCAATTTTCCATCTTAAAGATCAAACTCATGAATTGAAGTATAAAATCATCATTCATGCATACTTGAGTTCTTTTTCTCAGAATCCATGAAGTTTCTTCATCCATATTCAAGAATCATGCAATAGATCATGTGTATGAACAAGAATTCAATGAAAAATATTCCATTCATGTTGATAATTTAAACTAATTTCTTTACAACAACAAATCCCTAATTAACAATGAGGTCATTCAATTTAGGCATCAATCTTAGAGGATTATGAGTGAAAATGACTCAAATTCAAGAAATGAGGAAGAAATTCATACCTAGAGTTGATGATTTAAGAAGATCCCTTCAAATCTCTCTTGTTCTTCTTTTTATTCTCTTTCCCTTCTTGAGTTCTCTCTCTCTCTCTCTCTCTCTCCAACAAAACCCACTTAGTCTATATATTCTTCTTATTTTGTTGACTAGATTCAAAGAGTGTAATTAATTCACTAATGCTTTCTAAATCCTAGTTTCATACAAATTTAGCCTAACTAATTGATTTAAATCAAGTTCACTCACTTAACTCAATTCTCATAACAACCCACTTCAAATTACACTAAATTTAATCCTACTACTGTGAATCCGGCTCTAATTTCCTACTTCAAATATTTACTTTTAACCTTATGGTTTACTGATTCAGACAGGTGTAGCTTGCTTTTCGTAATCCTTTCGGATACGATTAGCCCTACAGTTCGGACTTCCGTGGTTTTGAATATGATTTCACAAGTGCAATGTGATGTAGTGAAAACACGAAAAGAGTCTAAATCCGTCAATTTCTTTCGGAAAATTGTTGTTTGAATCAAATGCCACAAATGGACTGCTTCGCTAGATTACAAAGACACCACCTAAATATTTTTGGAAAATTTAGAAAGCCCGAGACTCGTGCGAAAGGCCATTAGTTCGTCATCACCAAAGTGTCTGAGCTCAGGAACTTAGGTACGAGAGGGGAAGGTCATGGATTGAGCACCCCACTCGCCTAATCAAAGATCGGCCTCTACTAATCATGATGTGATTTTTATTTACATTATATGCTCTTGTTTCGATTATTAGCTATTTTTACTATGTGACTCATACAAGTATAGACTATCTTGCGAAGATTGGAACACTTGATTTCATGTTTGTTTGAAAATTGTTTTTTGATACTCGTCACTTGAAAATGTGAGTTTGTATATTAATCAATTTGTCCCAATTTAAGTAATTAGCCTTCACCCATCGGCATTCAAACAAGTATATCATTTAAGCAATTAGCCTCATGAAAATATGCTTGGCATGGCAACACAAACATTCGATGCAAGATGCTAAAACTCAAAATTGCTCACCTAGTACTCCGAGCCAAAACAAAGCGAAATAATTAGAAAATATGCATGCTCCTAACTAATGCAATATGACTAAATGCAACGTACACATTATGTAATTTTAATAGGCTCGGCTATGAGCATGGCATATGATTCCATTGAAGACATGTGATAAAGCATGTATTCAAATAATAAATTTGAACATTGATATTGGGTTAGTATGATGAGCCGAACCTTGGATGCATGCAAGACGATGGATGCAAAGCATAAGAATGCTAATTTTAAAAAATGATGTTCTATACTAACCATCATAAGCAAGTAAGTAAAAGGAAGAAAGACGTGGGGTTGGAAGATATACAACTTATTACATATTTGCCTCATGCAAGAGGGTGCGAATCGAAGCCCGAAAGTCCGAATTAAATTAATTATTACAAAACCAAATGAATAAATAAGCAAAGAATTAACTAACTAGCTACTCTATTACAACAAGGATAGTAATGAGAAATAAACTAACTATCTAAGTTAACTAGCTATAACAATTACAAATAAACAATAACAATAATAATTACAACAATAATTACAACAAGACTAATTTTAACAATAATAATAAATTAATTACAACAATACTCGGAGCATTAATTTACAATAATGATGTAAGCAAGGATGCACAAGGGTTGCATACACAGTGTCCAAGAACAGCTCTGTCTTCCTAGGCTTGCTCTGTTTCACCTTCAGCCACTGCCCTCTGTTTTCTGCAAAACATACTGCTGACCAAACATTGATGGCCAGCAGTGCCATAATGAGGCTCGGCCGAGTCCAAAAAGGGCCGGCCGTGCCTCAATTTTATACAAAATCTTGTTTTGTGTTCTGAAGTGAAAACAGTGCAGACAGAGTTATTCTGAACTCTGTTTGTCCCTCTCACACTTCTCTATCTTGGGAAAGCCTCAAGAGAAGGTTGGAATCATTTCCAAAACCATTAATGAGCAATTTGTTTGTTTGATGATTTCGGCCACAATTTGGACAAAATTCAATGAATGCAATGAACAACAACCACCCATCTCTCCTATCATAGAGTAAACTCAAAGAGGGAGGTAGAGACACTTCAAGGTTCATCAAAACATCATGAATTGACGTATGATGACCCTTGACACGATGGACTTGGCATAACGTCCGGCCGAACCCCAAGTAATATGACTTATTTTCTTTACGTTGGTTGGTCCATTTAAAGCCAAATTCATTAGTCTTTGCCATTCTTTAACCCATTTGTCTAAGATGATTGTTACGTCCATTAAAGATTACGTCCACTAAGTGAGAAACATGTCAAACGGGAAGTGATTCTCACCATGAAAAAGAGACTATGCCGTTGACAATAAACCTCAGTAGAGATTAAGTCATTAAGCATAGATCTCCAGTTCATGTTTTGAATAATCGTCAACCGATTGAAACAACTCTCAAATGAAAGAAATGAATGGAAAGTTGATTATTAAAATGAAGCTCTTAAACAAGGAAATTAGACAAAGAAAGGCCAAGAACAATATGCAACAAGCTATGTATGCAAACATATGAGACAATAAGCAAACTAATCAAAACATGAATTAATTAAACTACCTAGGACAGCCCTAAAACAACCTCTAATAGGTGAAAAATAGTGGCTCAAAGTACATGAAAAGAGCCTAAAAAGCTAAACAACAAAGAAAGAAAATAAGGCCAGTAAGCAAGAACAAGGATGGGTGGCTAACCCCTCCACTTTTGAAACCTCAAAGCATGATTTTTAGCCTATTTTAAACTCTGAAAATCAATTTAGAAAGCAAAAGAAAAGGTGTAGAAGCAAGGGTTTGAGCTATAGGTGAAGGTGTAAGAAAGAGTGTTAACTCTCTTTACCCTTTACTAGCTCTCCAAACCCAAGCTTAGACACTTGAAGGGAGATTCAAAACAACACAAAACTACAAGAACTAGATAGCAATAGATAGCAATAGATAGAACAAGAAGTAAAAGAGAGGATGACAAGCTTATACCTCTCAAAGAAGTGAGCTTTTGTTTGTGAATCAAACTAAGTCCAAACACACTCTTAAGCTTAAATTGTGGTGTTCAAGGCTCAACCAAGGTTCCTAGGCTAAGGTGTAGAGGTGTATATGGGGTATGGTTATAGGTTCAAGGTGGTAAGCTTGCTCAAAGGTTGCTTGCATAAGAAGAAGGAGCTCTCAAGAAGGTGTATAAGCTTTTTAGAAATTCTTCAACCCTCAAAACAGAGATACAACTTCGTTTTTATAGAATTTGAGCAAGAGGGGTCATAAATATCTTCAAAAATGGACAGCTGGCGGGCTCCCGCCCAGAACAGTTTTTCTCTCTACTAAGGCAAGGTCGGCCATCAATAGCCACGGCTGGCCCTCAATGAGGCACGGTCGGGTCTCAAAGGGATCCCCTGTTTCCCTGCTTTAGTCTCAGCACAGGGTGATACAATGTGTAAAAATGGATTTTTGGGGTATAATCAGTGGGAATATGGAAGGTTTGGGATTGTTTTGGAGCTTAAACATAGCCTTTTCGTTGAGACTTTGAACCACGCACAACACTACTTTCATCATAGAGTGTACCGGGCAAAGCGCTTGAGCCTTGCGGGCGGTCAAAATGGGGTGTCTACAACAGGTTTATTTTCTTATTCTATATACATTTGTTCACATTATTACAAGGCAAATAATACATGGCACATAATTAGCATATACACACATAATCAAAGCAAATCACATATTTAGCAATTAATTGAGGAGGTGATGTGACAGTTTACCTCTTCGTCCCCAACGAGTTCCAGTTGAACATTGTCAGGAATTTCGAAATAAAGACGAAAAATGATAACCCTAGTCCCAGAAAGGAGGTTTTTCAGATGATTCGCCATAGATAAATTGAGGGCAGAGTGTGTAGAAGAGAGGGGATGAGTTTAAAAATGAAAAAAATTACGAAATGAAATAGAAGCAGAGCTTAGAGGAGCTTTACATGTATGATTGTGGAATGCACAAACAATGGAGACTATGAAGCAACTACAAATGAAGAGGGTAAAAGTGAGGAGTTGTGGAGTAGAGGCTTTTCGGAAGTGAAAGGGCAGTGAAGGGATGGTTTTTGAAATGACAATTAATGAGGACTGAGAAGGGAGTTTAAAGAGGTATGAAGCTTTACATATTCTCCATCGGGTCCCATGCATTGTGTCAGAAGTGGAGTGGCGTGTCCATCATGCGCCCAAATTTCAAGGCACATCAAATGTAAGCCATGATTGTCAAATCGGTTGAGTGGGCGGCCTAGTGAGAGTTGAACACGTGGGCTACTTGGTATTCTAGGTAGCCAAGTGCTCGGGGGGCAATTGTGGGAGCTGAATAAATAGATTTCCTAATCGGCAAATAGGGAACATCCAAGCCCATCATTGAGGCCAATGTGAAGACCCAAATAAAAAAAAAAAAAGTGGTAATGGAAAATTTTTGAGGGTTGCTCACTTTCGGTGGAGAATGAATGATTAAAGAGAATGGAAAATATGTTTATATACTCGGGTGGTGTGGTCTACTAAAAGAAAGGAGATGGGGATGAGTACATGGCAATTATTCAATGCTGCTGCGAATAATTTCTGTCGTGAGGGAAGGATACATATTCTTC
This sequence comes from Camellia japonica, assembly GCA_030407325.1. Lineage (NCBI taxonomy): Eukaryota > Viridiplantae > Streptophyta > Magnoliopsida > Ericales > Theaceae > Camellia > Camellia japonica. The sequence continues at coordinate 92,808,496 of JAPPVO010000029.1, forward strand.
TTCTTCAAAAAAAAAAAGAAAGGTGGTGGAGTGGGGCATTGGAATATATTTTTTTTGGCGTAAAGAGAAAGCAAAGAGGAGGTGTAATCAGTGTGATCATTCCTCAAGAAGACTAAAAATAGACATCAAAACTCTCTCCCTCTAGCTTTCTTGTTGCCTGGAATCTTCTGTGTTTTGACAGCTTGCAGTTGGTGAGATTTAACACGGGTCATCTCTAATCTTTGCAACTCAGCTTTACATAGTCTTAGTGTTAAAGTGTGAGTTCAGTTTGCTGAAAATGGAGTCGGGTTCGAATGGTGAAGAACTCACATCGTGGGATGAACTGTACAAGATCGATTTAATTCCATCGGAGTTGTTTGTCAAGTTCTGGAAAGAAATTGAGGGATTTCGGGTTGGCCTCAATTTGTTGTTGTATAATGCTCCAAGTAATGAGTACCAGACGAAGCTGGATTGAAAGCCTTCGATTGTGTTCTTCAATCAAACATTGTACTGATACTCTTGATCTATCTGGAAACCCCATTGGAGACGAGTGAGTTAAGTGCCTATGTGACATACTGGTGGATAATGTTGGGATTCAGAAGCTCCAGCTGAACAGCACAAACTTGGGTGATGAGGGAGTGAAGGCTATTGCCAGATGCTGAAAAAAAAAAAAAAAAAATTCAAGTTTACGCGTCCTTGAACTTAATAATAATGTCATTGATTATTCTGGGTTTACATGTATTGCTGGAGCACTCCTGGAAAATACTATACAGATTCTGTCTTTAAATGGCAACTATGGTGGTGCTTTGGGGGCTGCTGCTCTGGCTAAAGGGCTGGAGAGAAACAAATCTTTGAGGTGTGAGATGACATGGGTTGTAGTGGATATTGGAGATGGAGCTACTCATGTTGTCCCTGTTGCGGATGGCTATGTTATTGGGAGCAGCATTAAATCAATTCCTATTTCTAGGAAAGATGTTACTCTCTTTATCCAGCAGCTTATGTGGGTATGTTGCCCTCAACTTCTACTCATATTTATTAAGTTTATTAAACTAGGATTGTGGAAACAGCTATGAGGCATAATAGTATGGAGTGATGGGAAAATATGCAGCTGGAGAACTCAAGCCACCTTCAACTATTGAAGCTGGGAGTAATTTTGACATTTATGAGGATGAGTGGGTTTGACCCATGAAATTTTGAAATGGCAAGAATGAAAGGAAACCTCAATGAAAGCTCTTGGGGCCAAAGTGAAGAGTTTGGCGAGAGCAACATTTGACCCGTAGAGATCGAAAGTCGACAAAAATCAAAATTTTGGATGTTTGCTTGTCTTCTCTTCTTGACTTGAGGTAGGGATTTTCTTTGAGTATATATATATTTTTGCAGGATCTAAATGATTTTAGAAATCATCTTTTGATTTGTTTTCAAAAAAAATATTGTTGATTCAAGAAGGTAAATGATTTTGAAAGTGGGTTTACTTTCTTTTTCTTTCAAAAAAATAGAAATTTATATTTTTGAACTATGTTGATGAAAGAAAGATGTTTTTGGTGAGATCTTCTCAAATAATTGAAGATGAATGGCTTTTGGTGAGAAAACCTCCAAATTAAGAATTTTTAAGAAAGATGCTGAAAATTTTTAGATTATGTTGTTGTATTATTTTGTGTGCCAAAATAAATGATATTTGAAAATTGTTTATTTATTTACATATAAATGATGTTTTCATGGAATATGAGAATTGTTGAAATTTTGGGCATTGTTGTTTAAAAGTGTTAATATAGTCTTGAGATGACTAAATTGTTAAGATTATTTGAAATGTGGGAATTATGTTATTCCTTTGATGAATTGAAATAAAAGTATTTATTCATCTTGTGAAATTGCATTGAGATGAGAATTTTGATCACAATGGGAATATTGTGTGAGAGTATTGAAAGTGAAGGAAATATTGCATTGCATTTTTTTACATGGTATTGGCATATCATTTCATTTCATTACATTACACTTTGATGTTTGATTTGAAAACTTGCATTGAGAAAAGAATGTTGAGAAATAAGTTTTCATGAGATGGTTTTGGGGTAAATAATGATGGTAAGTCTTGACAGGTGGTGTAGAATAAGTTGGCCTGCGGGTCCGGGGTGAAAGACCGAAAAGTCCGCGCGGATAGGTGATTGTTGATTTTTTTCCAGTTGCGATTGGTAAAAATGACAATTTGGTAGTACTTGTATAGTCTACTTGCAGACACCGGCCTAGGGATTACCAGAGACGTATTTACCGCCCTTGAAATAAATTGTTAAGTTTTGAACAATTGAAATTGCATGACATCATTGAGCATGATGGTTTTCAAAGGATAAATATGTAAATTATCTTCAAAAAGGGCATAGCATGGCATGTGCATTTCATCTCTTGAGACTTGTATAAAATGTATATACTTTGTTAAGAATTTTCTACTGGGCTTTATGCTCACCCTATGGGATTTTTGTGCAGGAAATGATGTAGTGATCCCGCCTAACTGAGGGTGTGGAAGTATGTGAAGAGAGCATGGTGTGCTCGTCTGTGACTCTGATTGTAAGCCAAGGGCTTTATATGTGTGGGTTTGAATAACCGTTTTGTGAAACCAGGCTAAGGCCTTGGGACTTGTAAACCCATGAGGGTATTTATTTGTTTTATGTTATTTTGATTTGAAGTAAATGTATCATCATTTGGGCATGAAAATTGGGGCGTTACAACTTGGTATCAGAGCGTACCGGGTTTGAATACTTTGGGTACGTGGGAAGTGGTTAGTACCACAATGGGTTTGTCTCGCTTGATTGAGACGTTAGCATGCATTGTATGCTTATGTGATTATATGGGTATGGGGTTTGATTTCTGAGATGTTGATTGAGTCTGTGAGTTCCTGGAAGTCCAGTCGGAAGAGCACTTGATCACCGCTATTTCTGATTGGAACTCTAGCAACATCATGGGACAATCATTATCTAGAAAGAAAATCTGTATGTGATTATGTGACTATGTGCTTATATGGTTTGCCTTATGTGATGTAGATACATGTATAGGTTTATGTTTAAGCCATATGCAACGTGTTAGGACTAGCGTGAAGTACCTACTTCTGAGCTAAATTCTGTCTCTTATATAAGATGTCATAAAGCGGGAGAGGCCGTAATAGTGGCGCTTGGGGTGCCCGGGATGTTATCATGTAGGAAGATACCTTTTCCCCAGGAAGAAGGTGTAAGGTAGAGTAATGTGGCTGGGATGATTAGTCAAGATGTGGTGGAATTGGTATTGAAGCATAGGTTAACCAATTTGTGTGGTTGTGGGTGTAAATGTGAACTTAAAATAGTAGAGTTATGTTATGAAGCACTGGTTTGTTGTTATGAGGAGTTAAATATATATTTTTTTAATTTAATTTTATATCAAGTTTGTGGAAGTGGACTAGGTGAAAGATCTTCGAAGTAGAATGAGTTAGAGAATTTGTTATTTATAATTTTGCTGTGAATCCTAAGAGGGCAAATGAGATTAAATTTGATTTGGGTTATGCCATTTGATGGGATTATTAGTAGTAACAACATTGACTCGTGATCGATATTTTAGAACATATAGGATTCTGTGTGCCTTTGAGATTGGTGGAGTCCATTGCCTCACAGTTAGTTGTTGATGTTCTCAAGTGCAATAAATGAGTATTGAAGGACATGATATGATGAATGTTGTGGAGTTGTGTTAGCAACCAATGCTCTTAGAGGAAATTTTAAGATTTCTTTATAAGGATATTATAATTCTAAAGTAAGTGCTCTAGAGTAATTCGTATGGAGGTAATTTGAGTATTTCTATGGGAATTTATGTTTGACCCATCGGGAGTGATCGATGTTAACCTTTACAGTACTCTTAGGTATGAGTTGAAATTGTGAAGATGGAAGGTACATGAGAGTGTTTTGGGTTAAATTTGGTGTGTGTCGTGATGGTGTGATTCATGTAATGTAAATGGAGATTGTTTAGTATCTGTGGGGTAAGAGTGGTGGATCTCTTATATTGATCCTTCGTTTTGCTATAGGTATGTTTGGATTGTTTAATTTCTTTTTTCTTTCGTTAAGCCATGATTTTGATTCTGGTCTGTATGGAATCAATATTCGGTTTAGAGTACAAGATCTAATCATTCTCAAATTTAGTCGAACGAAATTGTTTTCGAGCTCAAAGTATTATGCTAGTTATGCCATAGTTGTGTAAAAAAAAAAAAGAGAGCAAATAGCAAAGCTGATTTTATTGAAGTCAGGGGATGACTTCCCCGATTATAGAGGCAACAACAACAGCAGCAACAACAAAAAAAAAAGAAAAGAGAAGGATCTTGTTTTGGATAACAGCCACATGCCGACTTCACTTACTCGACTCTCCCGCCGAGCCCTTCCTTTTTTTGTCGCTTCGGGAGACCTTTGAAGGCTCTGCCTCAGTACGTGCAGGACCGCCGGGGGATTTGACTCCCTGCTGGTTGACCTTTGAAGGCTCTGCCTCAGTATGTGCAGGACCGACGAGGGATATGACTCCCTGCTGGTTGTCAAAGGTGAAGTACGAAGGTGCTCCGAGTCGGGTCATGACGATGGTCTTTCGCTTCAACTCTTTGTTCTCTGCCTTTAGGGCACAAATCTCTGCTCGTGCATCTTTGTACATGCTCTGGAGCAGAGAAGTTGGGAGTTTAGCTTTTGTACTTCAATGGTGTCTATTCTGTAACCAGTGAGATAATTTGGTAACCGCAGTCACGGTTTCCATGCAAAGCTTAGTGTGAAGTGGTTGGCCTCAATATCAGATTGAGCAGCCATGATTTGCTCAACTGATATCATAGGAAAGCTAGGAAGAATGGGAACAGGGGCACTCGGTCCAGGAAGGTTAGGAAGAATGGGAACAGGGGCACTCGGTCCAGGAAGGTTAGGAAGGGTAGGAGCAGGGACACTTGATCCAGAGGAGCTCGGATCATTGAGGTCCGGAAAGAGAGTGAGGGGCGAGATGAGGCCATATGTGGTGAGAGATGTAAAGAGCAAGAAAGGAGAGTCAGAAAAATTACAGAGAACAGACTGAGTTTTGAGACAACTTTTCTCTCCGTTCAGTCTCTCTTTTCTCTCGATGAGGAAGATGAAACAGAAGAGAGTGATGAAGAGGGAGATGGAAGAGAGTGATGAAGAAGAAGGGGAAATGAGGGAATAAGTAGAAGAGGGAGAATTCCATTCAGAATAATACAGAAGAGAAGAAGACAAGATGGAGAGAGAGTTGAGGCGGGCAGTAATCGATGAAGTCGACTTTTGTCGGCCAACCGACGTAAAAGAAAACCGCGTGTCAGACGCAGTTTTCGACGGAAGAGAGAGAAGCGGGAAAGTTGTATACATATATGTATATTTATGTATTTATACATTTATTCGACTAATCGTGTCACAAGAGTGATTTGGTTGAGTGGTCTGGTTCGACGTCTAAGGATGGAGAGGTTGAGCCCGAGGTTAAGGGCTCGAATCCCGCAACGAGTATTTTTTCTATTTTGTTTTGTTTTGATTTTATGTATATGTGTCTCATACCTATGCTATATATTTATATAATTGTTTGGATATCTGATCACAAGAGTAGCTTGGTTCAGTGGTTTAGCTTAGTGGTTTGGGCTGTGGCCTGAGCTTGAAGTCAGGGGTTCGAAACTCCATATCTCTGTATTCATATTTTATTTTCTTTTTGCGTGTTTTGCTTACGCGCAATGACGTCAGCTAACGGAATATTCCGTCGTGGTAACGACATATGCTTAATTTGTGTTTGACATCGTGGGTTATCATAATATTAGTGTGATGTAGAACAGTGTTGGTAAGGTATTGTCTGTTATGTGACGGTTGAAGGTCACTATTTGAGTTGGTGGTTAGTGCTTTTGAAGAACTATTATTTTGTTTTGTTACGGTCTCGGAATAGTGATAATTATTTTCGCCTTGGAATGCATTGTGCATTAGGCGATGGAGATAGTTCGTTGAAGTTGGGTTATCGCCAATAAGAAATGGCATCATCGTATTCGGGGGAGTCGTTTGTTATACTTAAGGAATTAGATCCTATTTTGTTGTTGTAGGTTATCGATGTGGATAGAAGAATCATTTAATGGTTTACACTAGTAAGGGTTTATATGATCAATTGTGGTGCAAAAGTAATGGTTTGCTTCGTTATCGGTGTGACTCGTTGAGACTCATGTAGTAGTCAAAGAAATTTTGTTGATGCATTCGTAAATACCTGAGGGAGTTTGCGGGTGACTGTAAAATGTATTACATTACTTGTTTAAATTTTGAGGACGAAATTTTTTTAAGGAGGGTAGGTTGTGAAGACCCAAATAAAATAAAAAAAAGTGGTAATGGAAAATTTTTGAGGGTTGCTCACTTTCGGTGGAGAATGAATGATTAAAGAGAATGGAAAATATGTTTATATACTCGGGTGGTGTGGTCTACTAAAAGAAAGGAGATGGGGATGAGTACATGGCAATTATTCAATGCTGCTGCGAATAATTTCTGTCGTGAGGGAAGGATACATATTCTTCAAAAAAAAAAGAAAAAGAAAGGTGGTGGAGTGGGGCATTGGAATATATTTTTTTTGGCGTAAAGAGAAAGCAAAGAGGAGGTGTAATCAGTGTGATCATTCCTCAAGAAGACTATGAAAATAGACATCAAAACTCTCTCCCTCTAGCTTTCTTGTTGCCTGGAATCTTCTGTGTTTTGACAGCTTGTAGTTGGTGAGATTTAAACACGGGTCATCTCTAATCTTTGCAACTCAGCTTTACATAGTCTTAGTGTTAAAGTGTGAGTTCAGGTTGCTGAAAATGGAGTCGGTTCGAATGGTGAAGAACTCACATCGTGGGATGAACTGTACAAGATCGATTTAATTCCATCGGAGTTGTTTATCAAGTTCTGGAAAGAAATTGAGGGATTTCGGGTTGGCCTCAATTTGTTGTTGTATAATGCTCCAAGTAATGAGTACCAGACGAAGCTGGATTGAAAGCCTTCGATGGTGTTCTTCAATCAAACATTGTACTGAATACTCTTGATCTATCTGGAAACCCCATTGGAGACGAGTGAGTTAAGTGCCTATGTGACATACTGGTGGATAATGTCGGGATTCAGAAGCTCCAGCTGAACAGCACAAACTTGGGTGATGAGGGAGTGAAGGCTATTGCCGAGATGCTGAAAAAAAAAAAAAAAAAAATTCAAGTTTATGCGTCCTTGAACTTAATAATAATGTCATTGATTATTCTGGGTTTACATGTATTGCTGGAGCACTCCTGGAAAATAATACTATACAGATTCTGTCTTTAAATGGCAACTATGGTGGTGCTTTGGGGGCTGCTGCTCTGGCTAAAGGGCTGGAGAGAAACAAATCTTTGAGGTGTGAGATGACAGGGGTTGTAGTGGATATTGGAGATGGAGCTACTCATGTTGTCCCTGTTGCGGATGGCTATGTTATTGGGAGCAGCATTAAATCAATTCCTATTTCTAGGAAAGATGTTACTCTCTTTATCCAGCAGCTTATGTGGGTATGTTGCCCTCAACTTCTACTCATATTTATTAAGTTTATTAAACTAGGATTGTGGAAACAGCTATGAGGCATAATAGTATGGAGTGATGGGAAAATATGCAGCTGGAGAACTCAAGCCACCTTCAACTATTGAAGCTGGGAGTAATTTTGACATTTATGAGGATGAGTGGGTTTGACCCATGAAATTTTGAAATGGCAAGAATGAAAGGAAACCTCAATGAAAGAGCTCTTGGGGCCAAAGTGAAGAGTTTGGCGAGAGCAACATTTGACCGTAGAGATCGAAAGTCGACAAAAATCAAAATTTTGGATGTTTGCTTGTCTTCTCTTCTTGACTTGAGGTAGGGATTTTCTTTGAGTTATATATATATTTTTGCAGGATCTAAATGATTTTAGAAATCATCTTTTGATTTGTTTTCAAAAATATTTTGAAAGTGGGTTTACTTTCTTTTTCTTTCAAAAAAAATAGAAATTTATATTTTTGAACTATGTTGATGAAAGAAAGATGTTTTTGGTGAGATCTTCTCAAATAATTGAAGATAAATGGCTTTTGGTGAGAAAACCTCGAAATTAAGAATTTTTAAGAAAGATGCTGAAAATTTTTAGATTATGTTGTTGTATTTATTTTGTGTGCCAGAATAAATGATATTTGAAAATTGTTTAATTATTTACATATAAATGATGTTTTCATGGAATATGAGAATTGTTGAAATTTTGGGCATTGTTGTTTAAAAGTGTTAATATAGTCTTGAGATGACTAAATTGTTAAGATTATTTGAAATGTGGGAATTATGTTATTCCTTTGATGAATTGAAATAAAAGTATTTATTCATCTGTGAAATTGCATTGAGATGAGAATTTTGATCACAATGGGAATATTGTGTGAGAGTATTGAAAGTGAAGGAAATATTGCATTGCATTTTTTTACATGGTATTGGCATATCATTTCATTTCATTACATTACACTTTGATGTTTGATTTGAAAACTTGCATTGAGAAAAGAATGTTGAGAAATAAGTTTTCATGAGATGGTTTTGGGGTAAATAATGATGGTAAGTCTTGACAGGTGGTGTAGAATAAGTTGGCCTGCGGGTCCGGGGTGAAAGACCGAAAAGTCCGCGCGGATAGGTGATTGTTGATTTTTTTCCAGTTGCGATTGGTAAAAATGACAATTTGGTAGTACTTGTATAGTCTACTTGCAGACACCGGCCTAGGGATTACTAGAGACGTATTTACCGCCCTTGAAATAAATTGTTAAGTTTTGAACAATTGAAATTGCATGACATCATTGAGCATGATGGTTTTCAAAGGATAAATATGTAAATTATCTTCAAAAAGGGCATAGCATGGCATGTGCATTTCATCTCTTGAGACTTGTATAAAATGTATATACTTTGTTAAGAATTTTCTACTAGGCTTTATGCTCACCCTATGGGATTTTTGTGCAGGAAATGATGTAGTGATCCCGCCTAACTGAGGGTGTGGAAGTATGTGAAGAGAGCATGGTGTGCTCGTTTGCTGTGACTCTGATTGTAAGCCAAGGGCTTTATATGTGTGGGTTTGAATAACCGTTTTGTGAAACCAGGCTAAGGCCTTGGAACTTGTAAACCCATGAGGGTATTTATTTGTTTTATGTTATTTTGATTTGAAGTAAATGTATCATCATTTGGGCATGAAAATTGGGGCGCTACAGCCAAGGTCCATTGGGCTTAAGCAATTCGATACCAAGTGGATCCAACTAGGTGGAAGCATATGCCCAGTACGAGATGCAAAGCTAATTAGCGTTGGAGCCGAGTAATGGAGTATGGTTGGTATATAGTCCATTATGTGGGCCCAAGCTATCCCTTTTTAGAGGTGTAATACGAGGATAGTCCCTAACATGGTAATAATGATAAATTGCAAGAGAAAGTATAAGGGGAAGTATCTCTATAAAAGGAAAGTAATGGCAAGAGAGAAAGGTATGTGAGAACTACTAAAACTCTTAAAAATATTTGACACCTCTTCTGAACAAAAGACTGACTCGCTCGTCGGGGTGTTAATTCCGACACCCTTGGCTGGAGTATTTTCTTGTTTCAAGAATCAAAGCGAGAATCTTACAAGGGCATGTTTAGAGTGAAGGAGTACTGCAAAACCACCCTTCACAAACCATTAATTTTCATAGCTATAATTTCGAAAACTCTAAAATAGATATGAATGATAAATCTGATCATTGTCAGATATATATACATATATATATATATATTTTGAGTTTGTTTTCCAAACATCCTCAAAACCTTGTATATCTTTGCATTACGTGTTCTAAACCCAAGGCCGGTTGGGTAATCAAAGTTGTTTGATAATGGAGATCGAGGCGTGCTGCTTCATAGTGTCCAAACGATTAAGAAAGCTGACTGAGTTAGGCTACGCTCATGGAGCTTCTACAAGTCAACAGATTTAGGTAAACCTCATTGATCGATTGTAAGTTATCTCATTTGAATTTTATATTCTTGAATCTTCTTAGTGAATTTTATGTTAGGTATTGGGATTGGATTGTGATTTTATTTATTTATTTATTATTTTTGAATTTTTGAGTAAATCTTGATGTTTTTGTATAATTGCTTATTTGTGTGATAAATTGATTAAAGGTTAAAAGTGGGTAAATAATTTGTTTAATCATAAATTTTAATTAATTAGCCTATTCACTATCTCTTTAGGCAGATTCAGACTTCGATATTTCATTGCCGACTACATCAAAACTTATAGTCACAATATATCACTATTATTCGAATAAATAATTTATTCAAATTCAATATAATAATTACTCGTTACACAATTAGTTATGGATTTGAAATTTTAAACTTTTTTGAACTTGAACTTCAATTTATTTTCTTTTCCTTTTATATTTAGTTTTAGTTAATTTCAATTAAAAATAAGCTATTTTTCAGATTAATTTAAAAACAAAATTTTAAATTTAAAGCAACTTATCTTTTAGTCCTTTTGATTCGATATTCAAACTAAAATTACAAATTCTATTATTTTAAATCAATCAAAATTTATGTATATTCATAAATTTTGGTAATAAGTAAACAAAATAAGACTTGATTTTAGTTTTTTTTTTAACATTTTACTCCAAATTTATTTATTTATTTATTTTTTGAACAATAGAAATTTTCATTAAGGTAAATCAAATGGTACTTATAAAGGAATCCGTACAAAGGAATCAAAGGAATCTATCCAACAAAAAACAAACGGTACTTACAAAGAAATTCATCCAACAAAAAACTTATACTTGATAAAGAAAAAATAATTAAATGAAACACCAAGAATAAGTTACAAATATATCAAGACGCAAGACGCAAAACTCATATTACGAAACAAACACTAATCATATGAGTTCGATAATAAAACAGGTCTGAAATAAATACATAAATAACAGGAAAATTCTATTTCCACACACACAGTAACCTCAGTGCACATATTTTCTCAATGTACATATTTAGTAGTATGATTATTAATTTTTATTCTCATTCTACACACCAGTTATATATCCTTAATTTTTATATTGTACACACACCACTTCAACCCACTTTCCACACACAATTATACCTACATACAGAGAGGTATATATCCCTATTATCAACATCTCTGAAGACGACTGTACAAATTAATTCTGTCAAAAGAAATTATAAATGCTATATATATATATATATATATATATGTATTTTCACACAAGTGTGTGAAGGAAGAACAGGGCACACTGTGAAAGTCACATACGATAAAAGAAAAACATCTTACACATCTCTCTGTGATGCATTCTGGGAAACCCATGATCCCACCAAGAAGGACTTACACATGGCGATCAAGGTGGTGGAGCAAGCGAGATGCGTTGGTGATGATGAAGTTGTGAAGATGTTTGAAGAGCTGGTGAGGTGTTGATGATGATGAAGCTAGGGTTTAGTTTTTTTTTTTACTCAGAAAGTGTACATTGAAATTTTTTTTTCTTAAAAGATGTGTACAAATAATATCTTCATATAATATTACGTGTTAGTAGATGTCCATTATAGTCATTTTAGTTTAGGATATAATTGTCATTAAAATAATATTTCATTAAGTGTGTGTACTGAGGTAACTAGTTGTGTGGAAATAGAATTTCCCTAAATAACAACCATTGAGAAAATAAGTTACAATCATGCCACCAATAAAGATCTCCACACAACCAAACACAAAATAAACCAGACAAGGCAGAAAAAAATTAAAAACCAACCTCCATCTTATTCAATGCAATGTCATCTTCACTCACGTGGATGAAAGTTGCAACAACAATAAACTAACGGATGGTATAAAATCTGATAAAAATGAGATTTGATAGAAACGATTTTTAATGTCAAAATATTCTAACAGACATGAATTCAAAAGACTATCTTATGAACAATATATATTTGACAAACCATCTCAGTTTGTAAAATGTTCATATATATTTGACAAATCATCTCAGATTGTAAAATGTCTCTCTCATACATTTCATGAGAACAGCTGAGAGAAAATGATACAACGGTTAAGATTGTGTGTCAAAATTTTAAAAATAATGCTATATGCACCCATTAATATATTAATTAGTGTATTAACGGATAATGTGATATAATTTTAGAAGTTTTGAATTTTTGTAGTTTATGTAAGATGGAGTCATTAAAGTGACAATTTCATACTATATTTTTTTTTTTGATCGGCAAAAGAATTTTATTGAATTAGAATCAAGGATAAAACCTTACATCAGACATCAATAAAAAACAAAACCTAGTAGGTGCTATAAGCATCAAAGTGAAGGACATATATCTCAACTAGGTTGGCACATAAGAACTCACCCAATCATATGCAGCACCTACGGAACAAGGCTGAGGAGGGATCAACCAAACAGAACAGAGACCCGAGAAGCTAGGTGCTCATACCCCTTATAGCTTTGATCCTAAACACCAAGTCAGAAACGGAATAATTCACCCCTTTGACATGATATTTAACCCATAATGCTATATGCATTAAAATAGAATCACACAAGCGTTCCCAGATAATACCACGACCAGCGAACTTGCACCCATTTCTAGCCTTCCATAAATTCCAAATCACAGCAGCTGGAATTGCACCCCAAATATTCTTTTCCAACTTTGTGAAATTGAATCCATCCCACCACTCCAACATCTGGCTCACAGATTGAGGAACCACCCATGTAATACCCCACCAAGACAAAATCTGTGACCAGATCTTCCAAGCAGGCCTGCAACGAAGGATCACATGGTTCACGTCTTCATCACAAGAATTACAGAAAATGCATACCGGTTCTACAGTAGGGGCAAGAGCACCAATGCTGTGAAGAAACACTGAGGTTTTTAGTCTGCCTTTCCAAGCTAACCAGCAGGTGAATTGCATCTTAGAAGGAGCAATGTTCGTCCATATCGCTCGAGGCACAGAAAGCAAAGGACCAAGACTGAGATTGAGCTGATCATAAACTGATTTCACAGTGAACAACCCGGAACCTTCAGCTTTCCAAACCAGTCTGTCCTCCTCTAGTTCCCTCAGAACAGGGCTACACTGAAGTAAGTGATAAAGCTGAGCGCATTCATCCATTTCCCAAGCAAACAATTGCCTTCGAAAAGAGAAATCCCAGACACCTAGAGTAGATTTTCTACTAAAGAACTCAAACACCGTTCCTTCCTTCTCTAAAGACAAAGAGAACAACCTCGGAAATAGCTCTTTCAAGCTACCTTCCCCAATCCACCTGTCAATCCAGAATCTACATCTTCTCCCATTACCAAGATGGATACTTACATTCGACTGGTAGAAAGCAAGAGCACTAGGGTTAGACAATGCTACAGCAAAATGTCATTCCAAACTCTGGAGGCTTTGGGTTGAGGATCAAGAGATGGGAACCAGTCAATAGTAGCGTAGTTATATTTGCTGCATAAAATATCCTTCCATAAAACCCTGTTAGCACACCCAAATCTCCACCACCATTTGACAAGGAGGCTTAAGTTCATAACACTCAACCTTCTAATACCCAGACCCCCTGCATCCCTCATTCTAGTAACATCACTCCACTTGACCATGTGAATTTTCCTCTTTAAATCAGACCCTCCCCACAGAAATTTTGCTTGAATACTTTCAAGTCCTTTAATCACAGAGACAGGCATCACTACAACAAAACTAACTATTCACGGCATTATGTTTACGGCATGCATTAAATGCATGTCGTAGTTAGTACATTTTACGGCATTTTTTTTTTGCAAGCCGTTAATGTTTTGTCAATAACAGCATACATACCATGTAAGTCGTTGATTCATATATTTATAGCATGCAAAAGTATGCCGTAAAAAATGTATGTTTTTACGACTTACAAAAATATGTCGTAAAATATTTGCACTTAAGACGACATACATTTCATGTTATAAAATATTATAACTTTACACGGCATGCATTAACATGTCGTGAAAACTTTTGCAAAAAAAAATAAAAATTCAATCAAGAATTTTTTTATGGCATGCAAAAGCATGCCGTAAAAAATGTATATTTTCACGGCATACAAAAATATGTCATAAAATATTTGTACTTAAGACGACATACATTTCATGTCGTAAAATATTATAACTTTACACGGCATGTATTAGCATGTCGTGAAAACTTTCATTAAAAAAAATTTCAATCCGATTTTTTTTTTTATTTTATTTAAAAAAGCTAACAATTTCTAACCAAACTTCTCACCTTACATTTTCTTAATTGAGGACAATGAAAAAAATAATTTATATGTTATTTTATAATTTAGTGTCTCTTTTAAGGGATAATTGCACTTAGTGGGATTTTGAGAAAAAAAATTACATATTCATGAAAAAATTTATAATTTTAATAATTAATATTTATATGACTTCTCATTAATTTGTAATTATTTTTTTTTTAAATTACCTTGATTTGATATCTTTCCTTCTTTTAATAATTTATTTATTTTTTACTTTTTAGATGTGCCTAATCTGAATACAACTAAAAAATAAAATATTTGTAAAAAAATATAATAAAATATAATATATATGAAATGTATTAAATTTTATATTTTTTTTGAATTTATTGATTTTTAAAAAAAACTTAAAAAATATTTATAAATTTTATAAAAAAAGCCAACTTTAACTACTTTAAAAAATTACTAAAAAATAAATAAATAAAATATAAATAAAATATAATTAAATTTCAATCACATTCTCTTTTTATATTTTTAAATTTTATCCAAATAACAAAATTTTAAGATTTTATACAAACATAAAAATAAAATATAACAATAAATCTCTACACATATTTGTATCGTATATTTGAATAAACATATGAAGTAAGTAGCAGTTTACCAAAAATTGGAAGGAAAAAAAAAGGGGAGAATAGTAATATAAATGATTGGTTTGATTAGGGTTCAAGGCAACAAGAAGACTTTCCAATTGATTTTCTGTGTCAATACGTGATTTCTCTCTCTCTCTCTCTCTCTCTCTCTCTCTCTCTTTCTTCTCCTTCTCTTTCCTTTCTCTCCAGCGACAGCGACCACCACCAGCCACCAGCACCACCAGCAACCACCACCAGCCACTGCCCCTCCGATGATGTTAGTTACACGAGCACCAATCGATTGATTCCGAGCTTGGCATTTGATTCTAATTCCGAGCCTTGGATTAATTCGGTGAGAGCCATGGATTAATTCGATGAGAGCCTAGGATTGCATCCTTTATTCGATGAATTCAGTTTCTCCTCTCTCACCTCTCTTTGATTTTGACTTGATTTCTAGAGTATTGATTTTGATTTCTAGGGTTTTTATTTTTGATTTTGATTTTGATTTTGATTTGATTTCTATTCAATTAACCTAAATTTTTCTCCCTTGCAGTTTCATTTCAACTTTATGATCTCAAGCAGCAAGGATTCATAGAGAGACATGAGCTTATGAACAAAAGGCGACCTCCGCTTTCTGAAGCAACACTGTAAGAGCTCTGTTTATTTGTACATCTGTATCATTGGATTAAAAATTTTAAAAGTCAGTAAGACAAACTAATTTAAAATTTTCAAAAACAGTTTTCTTTTTAGTCATCACATATAATTCAATCAAAGCACAATAACATCACATCCCAAAACTTTTATACGCTTTCATGATTCATGATTCATTTAAGATGTTGTCTATAAAAGGGGGAAAAAAGTGTTGCCTAAAAAAAGTAATTCATCAATTAAATTTTACAACAGAGAGATAATAAGTTAGCTTCTTAGATACCACTCTCAACTCTATGTTCAAATCCTTTCACCTTCACTTGAACCCCTGATCACCTGCTGCTAACCGATCTTGATTTCACTCTTACGCATACGCCACTGGTCATGCAGAAAATTATACTATAGTAGCTGTTGAACACAGTAAACCAAGCTACCAAAGAGCAATCCTTGCTGTCTATCAGGCTCCTGCCCCGTTACTTAGCTGGAGTGTCATTTTGATGTTCATAGCAGCTAATTCTGCAGCCAAGTATCTAAAGACATAGGGCTTTATATGTTTGAATACGTTGTGCAAGTACACAGACTTATTCCTTTATTTTATTACTTGCTTCCCTTGTGGTGTATCATTGGTTTTCTTTTCTCTGATGTAAATGGTAACATATATTTCCCTTTATTTTTCCTTGCAGAATTAAATATGACCTAGTTGCCAGTTACCAAATTTCTGCAAGAATATAGCACAAAGTAGTGTGCAACCCTATAATTCAACATAGTTTGGGATGTAACATTAAGTCACACTGCAGTAGATTTAGATGCATTGATAAAAAAAAGTAGATATGACTTCAGAAGTAAATCTGCTACCTCTTACAAATCTGTATTTTAGTATACTGATTTGATACCCACTTTAACTTGCCTTGATCTGCTAACAATAGTTTGTTTTTATCGGTTATTCAAACAGGATGTAAATTCTCCAACGTATGGTGGAGGACCTTTCATTGATGTTCGTCACAGGAGAGATTATTATATAATTCCACAAAACAAACTTGGTCAGGACATTTTTATTAGAGCTACTGAAGTCAGGGGACTTCAGAACATAATAAAGATGCCATCTGGAGATATGAAGCCTATTAAAGTTCCAGTTTTGAAAAATATGCTAGAGTCGCATTTAAAAGGACATCTTTGCAAGAAACTTAGAACAATGGTGACCATCATAATAGCGGAAGCTGAGGTGTGTTTCTTGGTTTTGTTTTACTTGTTTTTTTTCGTTTTGGATATGATGCCAGTGAATTCTGTGATTTCCTGCCTTCGTGGGGGAAATTTTTTTGTTGTATGGCTTGGTAAATAATTTTGTGTCAGTTAAATTAATTAAGGATGAGAAAAGGAGAGAATGAAGATGAAGAATATATACAGAAGTTTTATTTTTTATATTATTTTTATGTTAGTGGTTCAAAGTACAATATTACCCTCTAGCCTATTAGGCATCTAAACATAACATAATAAACAAAACACATAACAGTGTCCTTGTGGCTGCATCAATTTTGGCCTTTTTGTGACCTCATGTATGTGTCATGGGAGTGCATCAAATAGGACTGCAGCTCAAGTGCTATTTTATTTGATTCTTCTTAAATAGGTACTTTGAGCAGACAATGGTTAATCATTCATTTGGCAAGGAAGATATTCTAGTGTTTGGTGATGGTTGAAATGATTTTTCAAGATACGGTTGTACTGATTTTCTAGAAGCTAATATTGCAAATGCAGGTTTTACACAAAGCATGATCCGAAAAATAAATTTTTAGCTGGCACAGCAAACTTGTTCACAGTAGATAAAGATCCATATTCGTTGATGATAACTAAGTCTGTGTTGTTCAAATGTGGAAGAGAGTCTTATTTAATCTTCGGCGGCAACTGTTCAGAAAGTGGATTGGTTAATTAAGACGAGTTGAAAAAGTGTCAAACACGCATTTAGGAGTGTCTGAAGAGTGTCGGTGTCCGACGACATAGGTGTTGCACGTGACATGCTTTCTCCATAGAAGTGTTAGTGTTACTTGGGTTGAAAATGATAGTGTTAAAACAGGGGATGAGGATGAGAAACAAACAAAGGCTAACCAGAAGCCTCCCGAGCCTCCAAAGGACTACATTCATGTAAGAGCAAGAAGGGGTCAAGCTACTGATAGCCATAGCCTTGCTGAAAGAGTAAGAATCACAGCCCAATTCTCTCATCATTCGCTCCAATTCTTCCGCGGCTAGCTTAGCATTAACGTTGCGATTTTCGGGTATTTGGGCAGGTTCAAAGGGAGAAGATCAGTGAAAGAATGAAGCTTCTCCAAGACCTCGTGCCAGGTTGCAATAAGGTGTGTGTGACAGAATGCTTTGCAACAAATTTAAGCCACAGAATGCTTTGCAACAAATTTAAGCCATAGTAGAGCTTGAATTCATTGTTGGGCAATGACTAAATTGGCCTTGGAAATTTTCTTTCCATTGTACTTGTAGGTGAATGGAAAAGCACTTATGCTTGATGAAATTATAAACTATGTGCAGTCACTGCAACGACAAGTCGAGGTAAATTAGGACTTGTTCTATACCATGGGGTTTCATTTTGATTGCATAATTGAGTTCTATGACTTAATGGGTATTGTGTATTCATTTTGTATTTTGTAGTTTCTGTCAATGAAGTTAGCTTCTGTGAATCCAAGGTTGGAATTTTGTTTGTTGCCCAAATAATCAGATTTCAAAATCCTGCTTTTGGACTCCCACATACTATTATTTTGTTTGTCGCCTACTGATACTATATTTCTTGACAGATTGATCGTATTGCTTGTGTTGCATTTGAGACTATTCGGAAGCGGGGTAGGAAACTCTGTTCTGTTGATAAAGCAAATGTTTATTTAATGCAACTTGTGCCCACTGATACTATATATATGAATAAACAATGCATTTAAAAATATGCATAAACAATGTGATTAAAGAATATGGAAGCCTTATTTCTTATCATTTTTTTTAAATACCTCCTTTTCGTCGTCTTTATTTAAACCCACTGAACTGTTAAAAGAAATGCCACACTCACAATTGTAAGAAATTTCACATTTTTCGTTGTCTTTATTTCCTTCATTTTCAGGGGGTTTGCTGTCAAGACTGACCTTTCAACCATTCAAAGTTCTCTTTTTTGTTCTCATGTAAAAAAACCTTTCATTTGTGTTTTGAACTTTATCTCAAATCAAGATTCAAGAATCATTTTTGCATCGCAGCCAGCCATGTCTAGTTTGTTCCCCCAGAATTCAAGTTTCTCACCTGTAAGAACTGCTTCTCCACATATAAGGACCAACCTAGATGTTGATAGGTATATTATACGACCCTTTTTGATTCGATCTCGATTCTAATGATTGGGTAGTTTTTGATGAGTTTATAGCTTTGATTGAATTGGGTTTTATATGTTTCTGGGTATTCTTAATTTCTTGTAGTCAGTACTTGGCATAGCTCTTGGCAGAGCACCAGAAGCAGAATAGTTATCCAGATTCTGGGCATCTGAAAAACACTTGGATGATTGGGGTGGAAATGCAACAGACAGAGTAGCCATAGCCTGATCGACTAATTGATGGGGCACAGTCAAATTAACAATTGATATTTTTCTATGGAATGTGGGGAGAGTAGTTTATTTTGTGTACAATTTATTATCTAGACACAGAATATGGTTCAATAGTATTTGTTAACCTCAGCTTTGTGTCACCTTTTGGATAATTAAGTGGGATATAGGTTGGTTCGTTACAAGACTTTGAATCATGAATGGATCCTTACTTACCTTTTGTGTTATTCATTTCAGAGTTTGGGTGCTGAGAAAGATGGTCTTGACATAATTCAGCATGAATGGGCCCTACCAAAATTTGAGCAGCGAGCTGAAGCGACGTTGAGAAAACTCATAAGCTGATTACTGATATGCAACACGTAATTTCCTACCCGATATGATTTTGCACCAGTTTTCGTGCTTTCTTCCATCGTGGTGAAATTGTTAGATCAGCAATGAAGGTACTGACAACTTGGACTCTACCATGTATTGTATACTACAAGCATTGTGAAACTCGGCTTTGATTAGTAGCATTCCATCTGGAATCCTCGACCTCCTTGCATAAGAGGTGGGGAGATGCCACTGGCCTGGAAGCCCATTGACATGACATTTTCTATATGTTGGATTAAGATGGCATTAAAACACAATGAACATTCATTGGATCTATGCACTAGGGGTAGGCCTCAAGGCAAGATTGTGGTTAGGGTTAATAAATGTATTAAGTTCTTTAGGCTCAATTTGTGTTCTCGTGATTTGAAGCTGAAAATTTTGTTTAGGGCATGAGGTAGGTGTAATAATTATAATATATGTATAATCTTTTGAAAATATTGATTTACAAGTTGTAGTTATACTTTTTGGATGTTTGAAGTCGTATTTTGGAGATTAATGAATCTGATGATTTGGATATTTTTTTTGATTTGTATGTTTGAGGTTGTTATCAGCTTGATATGGTAGAAGTTGAGGATAAAAGTTAGTATGCAGGTTGTTTGGTGTATGGATATTAGATTTTTTTGCTTACTTCATAATTGTTGCTTCTGCTTGGTTTGAAATAGGTTGCATTTTATAAGCTATTGTCTACATACAGTTAGGCAAGGTCATGTTCCTATATATAATATATATATTATATCAAAAATAACTTTCTACGGCATGCAAAATTATGCCGTGAAAAGTGTAATGATTTATGGCATGTAAGAAAATGTCGTAGAAGATTATATACGGCATACAAGGCATGTCATAAATATAAAAAATGACCTTCTACGGCATACAAAATTATGTCGTGAAAAATGTGATGATTTATGACATGCAAGAAAATGTCGTAAAATACTATATACGGCATACAAAGTATGCCATAAATATATTAAAAATAATCTTCTACGGCATGCAAAATTATGTCATGGAAAGTATGATGATTTATGACATGATAAAAATGTCGTAAAAAGTTATATACGACATACAAAGTATGTCATTGATGTTTAATTTATTACTTTTTACAACTTTACCTGCATGCCGTAAATGAAGCTCAACTTTTCACGGCATGTCATATAACAGCATTTGTGTGCATGCCGTGAAAGAGTTTTTACGGCATGCATTGCAAGCCGTAAAAAGTCAATTTTGTTGTAGTGCATCTTGAATAGGGATAAGTAATACACCGGCAAGCTGGACAGCACAGATTTTATGAGAGTCAGTCTACCTCCGAAAGATAAGTGTCTTCTCTTCCAATTTGCAAGCCTTACCTTGAATTTCTTGACAATAGGGTTCCAGGTAGACTTTAATTTAGGACTTGCACCAAGAGGCATGCCTAAAAACATGAAAGGGAGAGCATGTTTGGAGCAATTAAGTGCATCAGCAAAATCATTAAGAAGATCCTCCTCCACCCCTACACCAATCACCATGCTTTTGGAGTAGTTAATTTTAAGCCCAGAAATAACCTCAAAACACCTCAACAATCGCTTGATGCATAAAACTTCCACCCAGTCAGCCTCACAAAAGAGAATAGTGTCATCTACAAATTGTAGATGGGATACATTGACCCTATTGGCTCCAATATCAGACCCCTTAAGCAGGCCACCCTCTTTAGCTCTCGTGATTAGGATGTTGAGACCTTCCACGATCAAATTGAACAAGAATGGAGAGAGTGGATCACCTTGTCTCAAACCCCTCTCAGTCCTGAACTCAGAAGTAGGGCTTCCATTCACTAAGACTGACACCCTTGCTGAAGAGATACAACTCTTAACCCAATTCCTCCATTTCTGACCAAAACCAAAGCTTTCCAACAAGTTAAGCAAGAAAGACCAATTGACACAATCATATGCCTTTTCAAAGTCTAATTTGAAGATCACCCCTTTCTTCTTCTTCACTTTCCACCAATCCAACACCTCATTGGCCACTAACACTCCATCAAGGATATGCCTCCCTCCCATAAATGCTGATTGAGTGGCGCTGATAACAGATGGAAGTACCTTCTTCAGTCTAGAGGACAACACCTTGGCCAGGATTTTATAGATTGACCCAATTAAACTAATAGGTCTATAATCAGAAAGACTGCAAGGGTTATCATTCTTTGGGATCAATGCTATAAAGGAAGAGTTCATACCAGAGACTAGTTTGCCGTGGTCGAAAAATTCCTTGAAAAACTGCATCACTTCTACCTTCATAAACTTCCAACACTTTTTAATACCCAATAGATTAAAACCATCTGGCCCCGGGGCTTTGTTCCCATCACAAGACTTCAGAGCGCACCATACCTCAGCTATGGAGAACTCTTTTTCTAAGTCTGCTGCAGCCAGAGAGTTAGAAATAGTTTGGAACCCACCTATTAATTTTGGTCTCTTCTTCCAGTTTTCAGAGAACACCCCCTTGAAGTGATTCCACACAGCATTTTTTACAGACACTGGGTCCTCCAAAGACACACCATTCACCACAACTGAATTTAATAAGTTGATATTGTGCCTGCATTTGACCATTAT
Source organism: Camellia japonica (assembly GCA_030407325.1). Lineage (NCBI taxonomy): Eukaryota > Viridiplantae > Streptophyta > Magnoliopsida > Ericales > Theaceae > Camellia > Camellia japonica. The sequence goes on from JAPPVO010000029.1 coordinate 92,830,480, forward strand.
GTGAAAGAACTTGGTGTTTTTATCCCCTCTCAAAGCCCAATCCTGTCTAGACTTCTGAAGCCAAAACCAATCAATCTTTTTGCTCAGTCTCCAGACCTCCCCTTTAAGCTCAGTTCTTCTGCTACTTTCGGAATCTAGCAACGATCTGGATTCAGCTACCAAGTCCAATTTCATACTATATGTTAGTACAATAATTAATATATCAATTAATATGAATATCACTATCAAAATTTTAATATTTACTCCCGTCACTTTTTGATCTCACATCAATTAATTTCCCCTCTCTCCTCCCCTCCATAATCGCAACACTGCTCATCAATCAAGTGTCAATAATTAAACTGGAAAAGATTATAAGTCATCGTTTGGCATCTAATGTTGGGAAGTTAAAAGGTTAAAATAGTCACAGAAGAAAAAATAAATTAAAAAAAGTCAATAAGACAAAATATTATATCCAAATTGTAATTATTTACTTTTCTCTCACACAAGTCAAAAAACCAAAAAAATTCAACCAACCCAAAACTTTTTAACCAGTCCAAAAAAGTTAAAAAGCCAATCCACTTCCGAAACAAAGCCTAATTTGACATAGGTATCTTTATACTTTATTAATGTAAAAGTTTAAAGTTAAGAGTTTAAAATTTTTGTGCTTACTTATTCAACATTATAATTGTAATTGGGGAAATTTTATAGGGTGTATACTATATGCACTCTAATCACAACTTTTGTGGTATTTACTATGACTTATTAGAATATTAGTTATGATTTGGTTATACATATTTTTGTGTTAATTATGACTTACAGCGATATTGGTTGTGACATTATTTTGATTATGATGATCTCAGAGATTTTTGGTTATACGTTATGTGGTTTTTTATTATAACTATTTTTTTTTTTTAGTTATGACTCCCGTAAGATTGATTTATGACATTTGTTCTAATCAAATCTACAAATATTATAATTTGCATGTAATACACACCCTTATACCCAATTGTAATTGACTGGATTTTATTATAATATCTTATATGATTAGATAAAAAAAAAAAAAAAAAAAAAACGTTAAAATTGATAAGAAACACTTCTTTTAAAAACGAATGAGTTAAAGCATAAACCAATCATTTTTAATTTTTATTATAATCAACCAGGAAAAAGTCATTTGATTACCTAACCTGTGAAGCGGTTGGCTAGTTTGAAATGAAACAAAATTTTAAAAATTTGAAAATAGATACGAGTGATTTTTGTATTGATATATTTAGGGGTACTTACCAATTAGTCCTATTAACTAGACTTATTTACCTACAGGTCCTAACTAATAAATTTAACACTATAAAATAAGAGAGTGATAAATTTATCACTAAAAATTTATTCATAAAACAAAGAGACTGATAAATTTATCACTATAAATTTATTCATAAAAATAAAAGACTGATAAATTTATCTTTATCACTTAATAAATTAATCAATAGGACTTAATGGGTAATAAGTCTCCAAAGTATGACCTATTGGGTAATAAGTCTCCAAAGTAGGACCTATTGGTAGTTTACCCATATATTTATGTAGTATTATTTAGGGGGATGCACCAATAAATCCCAAATTAATAACTTATACACTGTTTAGTCCTAAAAGTTTTCTTATAGACTGAAAGGTCCCCTTACAATGTTTCAAATATCAGATTAATGTTTCGAACATTAGATTTCGAACATCAGATTAATGTTTTGAACATTAGATTGATGTGCAAATGGGACTAAATTGAGCATAAGAAAACTTTTAGGACTAAATGGTTCAATTTTTCAGAAACTAAGACTTATGGGTAAATTTTCTTTTATTTTATTTATTATTATTTGGTGAAAAGTAGTGAAATATGAATTATATTGTTGGAGTTTGGGGAACACTAGGAAACATATATATTTATGATTAATGAAAAGATAGTGCCACTAAATACCCTATTTGTATATAAAACTTTTTTAGTGGATACAAAATCTAATTTCATATATAGCACGTGTTTCTAGGAATGACAACGGGGCGGGGCGGGGCGGGGCCAGGGATCGCCCTCCGATCCCCGAAAGTATGGAACTCCCCGTCCCCGACCCCGATCCCCGACGGGGAACCCCTCACTTCCCCCACCCCCGTCTCCTAACGGGGATCGGGTTTCCCCGACCCCGTAAAATCCCCGACAGTGAATCGTCGTCATCACAAACACACACACACATCTGAGATCTGAGTCGTCACATTATCATCATCATCTCTCACACACACACACACACACACACATCTGCAGACAGATTCACACACACACATCTGCAGACAGATCTGAGTCGCCATTATCATCATCATCACACACACACAGACACACAGGAGAGAAGAGAGGTCTTGATCGGTGACGGGCGGCGAGCTTGAGAGAGTGACCATGGCGGTGGAGCTGTCAAAGCGACGGAGAGACGGAGACTTGGTTGCGGTGGTCTCGTGCAATGAGCTTGAGAGCAAGCGGCGGAGAGACGAGAGACAGCGGCGGAGGAAGAGAGGAGAGGATCTGAGATGAGAGAGAGAGAGAGAGAGAGAGAGAGAGAGAGAGAAAGAGAGAGATCTGAAATGAGAGAGATGAGAGGCGTGTTTTGGTTATGAGATCTGAAATGAGAGAGAGAGATGAGTACATATAATTTTTAGATATAATATTATATATATTAGATGACTATAATATATTAGGTGAAATGTATTAGATCTGAAATGAGAGGGTGAGAGAGCCGGGGAGAAATGGGGACGGGAAACGGGGCCGGAGTCGGGGAGGAAGAGCTTATCATCGTCCCCGGCCCGAAAATGATTGGGGATTTTTTTTTGAATACCGTCCCCGGCCCGTCGGGAGTATTTTTCGGGGAAACCCCGTGTTAATCGAGGTCGGGGGGTCGGGTCCCCATCGGGCCGGGTTTAAATTGTCATCTCTACGTGTTTCGAGTACCATTCAGCATGTTTGGATTCAATTTTCCGAACTCAATTTTGTAGAAATTAAGTTTTTTATTTTTCATGTATTTTATTTTTTATTTTTAGTAAATATTTTAAAAATTTTAAGCAATTTTTTTTTTTTTTGTTTTTTGAATGCATTTTACTTAGATGTATTTAAATAGTAAAATATTAATTAAAAATATTTAAAAATTTTATAAATATACAAAAATATGAAAAATATACTGAATTTTTATGTATTTTTTATATTTTTGGTATTTAGTGAATTTTTTAAAGATTTTTTTCACAAATATTATACTTTTTAAATGTATTTATGTTAGGTGTCTCTAAAAACTAAAAAAAAAATTACTTAAAATATTAAAAAAAAAATCAGTGAAAATAAAAAAATACAAAAAAAAAGTAGTAGTATTTGCTAATAAGTGAATTCTAGAAACAAAAACCAAATAGAGTGATTGATATCCAATGTTCAATTATGCAAGTAACTTAATAGATACAGACATATATATAAAATATTGTTGGTGAATATTACAAGAAATTCCCATAATTTTTTTATTTTGTTTAAATAACAGTAAATATAAAACATTGGTATTGATAGTAATGAAAGTCTCACTCTCTTTAATGGAGGATAAATTATAGTTTGCTCCATGGGCAAATTCAAATAGTCTTTCAACATGTATTTTATTGGTTAAAATAGTGGGTCATATTATTATTTTTTTCCTATGAAGAGACATCATGACAAGTGTTATAATTTATGTGATATGAAATAATGGTCGTGAACCACTAAATAACTTGTCTTAATGGAGAGTCAAATTGGCAATTGGCGAAAAGTTAAAAGAGAGTCAAATTGGCGATTGACAAAAAGTTAAAAAAGCAATATAATTATATATTCTTACTTGATTTGCACTTTATAGGATACAATATTTCAATTATTCGTCACATGATTTAAGTGGTGTTTGATAAAATTAAAAATTAAAAGTTAAAAATTAAATATTAAATATTTTAAACTAAATAGTTTTTTTTGGGATAAAATTTAAGTGGTGAACTACAACAAACTGTTTGATATGTAAAAGATTAAATTTAAAATTTATTATTTTCAAATTTTGATATGTAAAAGATTAAATTTAAAATTTATTATTTTCAAATTATTTGACAATGCCTGACAAAATTATATCTAAAACAAAATTATTTTCAAACTATTTGACAATGCCTACAGGAGTTGAAATCCCCAATCATGTTGGAAACCAGATTCTGGAAGAATTAGGACAATTAAGAGGGAATAGGCAGAATAATAGAACCCATATTTTCTTTGAATTTAGAAAGCAAAGGCCACCAAAATTCACCGGGGTGCTAGATCCAAGGGTAGTAGAAAATTGGCTCCGCCAGATTGAGAAATTGTTGGATACAATGGGAATTATTGAACATACCAGCCGTATTGCCCTAGTTACAAGTTGGACGATGAGCAGATCATTGGTGGGTGTTAATGAAAAGTACTTGCGACACGTCAACTTTGACCTGTGAGCCATTCAAGGAACTATTCCTGAAAATGTATTTCCCAAATAACATTAGGCAGGAACGAGTTTTAGAGTTCCAGAGACTAGAGCAAGACAGCATGACTATGGCACAGTACGCTGCAAAGTTTGAAGAATTGGCCTATTACGCCACTCGATACGTAGAAAATGATGAAGATAAAGCAAGGAAGTTTGAATGGGGTTTGGATCCCACAATTAGAAGGAGAGTCCTACCTCAGCGTCTCCGATCATACGCTGAAATAGTAGACACAACTTTAGATTCTGAAAGAGAAATGGCAGATGCAAGAAAAATCTGGAATAAATGGAAGGGAGGTTAGTCATCTGGTAGTGGTAGTGGTAGTGGTAGTGGTAGTGGTAGTAATAATAGTCGAGGTAGCAACGGTTGCCATGCTGCTAATGGCAATAGTGGTGGAGGTCGAAAGATAATTGTTATAGTGATGGTGGAGAGATAATGTGATGGAGATAATAAAAAATAAAAAAATAAAAAAGTGTGGCTGTAGTGTATGTGGTGATAAAGAGATGGTGGTAACGACAGTGGTGATTATGGTAATGGTACTGAAATGATGGTGCTGTATATGGCAATGATGACAATGATTATGAAAGTGGTGGTGGTGATAGTAACTATAGTGGTGGCAATAGCAGTGATAGTAACGATGGTAGTGGTAGCAATAGTGATGGTGAGATCATAACAATGTATATTAATGCTTGTACATAAATATTTGGGTAAATTTCAGTACCCCTTTGTCGTTTGATCCATTTGTAGATCATCCCCTCATTTGGAAATAATCACATAAAGGGTGTTACATGCAACAATTAATATACTAATTAGTGTACTAACAGATGCTATGATATTGTCATTTCAAAACTATGATCTTACCCATTATATAAATTACAAAGACCAAAAACCTTTAAAATTATGCTATGTCGTCCTTTATTACGCTAATTAGTATACCAATTGATATATATAGCATTATTCTAATCATATAGCCTCCCTTATAGTTTATGGATTAAAGTGTACAATTAGATGCATTAATGATTTAATAAAATATACTAAAATACTCTTATATATGAATAAATATGTTGTGTTTGGTTGGAAGATTTGGAAAGGGTAGGTGAAATGTGAATAAAATATGCTTACATTTCACCTAGTTTCAGACACCTTTTCTTTTTCCATTTCCCTTTCAAAATCCCTTCCCAAATACCTAACCAAACACAGCTATGTGTGTGAACTATGAATATTTTCGTCATTTATTTATTAAGGAAAAATGCACTTTAATTCTATGTGCTTTTTCTATGTGCAATTTATCCCATTGAAATTTGAAAATAACATATAGCTCTCTTATGTGTGACACATGTTTCACAATTGTTGTTAAGTTGGACGAAATGTTTAACGGTACACTTCAGTTTACAAACTACAAGGGATTATGTGGCTATTTTCAAATGACACGAGATAAGCCGCACATGAGTAAAAACACAAGGAGTAAAGTGAAATTTTCCCTAAATATTTATTAATTCAGTCATTATTAAGTTTTCTATTAGTTAAATTTTAACCTATATTTTAAGGTCACTTTAAATTTTGAAATGATGTTAATAACATTTTCACTTATGCTCCGTTTATTTGGATGGAAAAGATTTTTTGAAAAATATTTTTCGTATTTTTTGCTATCTAGTACAATATAAAATGAAAAGTCAACAAAAAATATTTCCCATGGTCAATTGAAAATAAGCCTATTTAAGCAGAAAATGTTTTCCACTTTTAAAAGACGGAAAACGTTTTTTGGATTGAAATTTTACCAATGTCACCAAACCACCACCACCATCTCTCACCTCCACCACTACACGACCATCACCATGGTCACCGTCACCGTCACCGTTGCTGTCGCCCTACCACTATGCCACCACCTCCACCTCCACCTCCACCTCCGCCTCCACCTTCGTTCCACCACCACCACCACCAAACACAAAAAATGTTTTCTCCAGAAATATTTTCTGAAAACAATTTCCCATAGAAAATATTTTCTATCCAAACAAATGAAGTGTTAACATATTCCGTTTGAAGCGGGTTTTTTTTTTTTTTTTTTCAATCCATAAATTGCAACTATATAGAAAGCATAATTAAACATCAAGAAGGGAAGCCATCCTAATAAAGACTTCCAAATAGTCACATTAATATATTCCGCCTTAAGGGACATCGCTGGGAAAGTGGTCAATCCTAAACTAAATGGCATGAGGGCAAAGGGAAGATCATCTAGTATTACACCACTGTTGTATATTCACTGCCGGCAACTCACATCGCTCTGTATGAGAAGCGGATTGAGTGTGAATATATTGCAAGAATTGAGAGGGTCAAACATGCTTTTTTGAGGAATTAGAGATGTTTTTTGGACTGGTGTAATTAGCTAGGTCTGGGGTATATAAGACACTATTTTTATTTTCGGGTTAATGTCTCTATGCTGGCTTCTTTTTTGAGTTTCTAGAGCTCCCACATGCAGGTGTTCTCAGTGGTCGCACGGTCCATTGGCTAGTATGATTGCGTTTATTGGGTAGATTGAGATACAAAATGCGCAGTGTCATGCCAACGCATGTTCGAGTGAGAGATGTTGGAAATTGGGTCAAGTTTAGAACTCGGACCCAATTGGGTTGCCCATGGTGGTATGACTCGATTAGATGAGATCCAAATAAAATAATATATTATATTTCAAGATATGTGATAATCTCGATATGAGATAATTGTCAATATATTGGATGATAATTATTAATTAGATATTGTTGATATGGGATAGACATTATCTAGGGTAATACATCTGTCATATAGGTCTCCTAATTCTCCTATATAAACAGAACTTGGGTTCTGTATTTAAAAACACAAAAATTATACGTTTTCTCTCCCCATAAACCATTCCGCTTTTGTACTGTGAATAGTGTGGATAGTTCTCTAATAATTCTACTCCATTACTGGGAATTATTCGAAAACATCAATGGAGGCACGTGATTCACCCACATAATCCATCGATTTGGTTTGAGCATACAAGGTATGCCCGAATCCATTTATTTCCATTGTGTATTATTTCTTATTTTTCTACATGATATTAAAGTTTCAGAATTTTATGAAAAATATGAAAAATTCAATATTTTTACGTTAAATTGCTCTTGGGGGAGCATGACTTGGATTATGAACTTGAATTTTTTACAATAGACTACTGCTATGTAATCTTATTTACAGGTATAATTTTTGTATTTTTCCAGATTCTGTGATATTTATTTCTGATTTTTTGTGTAATTATTAATTAATTATAATTCTAGAAAATTTTAGAAAATTGCAGAAATTATAGAAATACGTGATGGCATTATTTAAATATTGTATACAGCATATTAACTTCTTTTAAATGATTAGAACTTGGAGTATGTTGTTATTTTAAATAGCATAATTTATTTATATTGGTGAATTTTAATTCCATGATTAAATATTCTAACATGTTTTCTTTTATGAATTATATTGAGATGTTATCATATGGAGTTAAATATTTTATCATGCTTTAGACATGCCATAGTTAGTGGGAGATTGTTCAATTGAGAGAAATCTTTGTAGATTTACTCCCGAAAACTAATATTTTGCGCTTGAATTAAATTAAAATTTGGATAATTATCACTTGGGCGCAAGAGATGATTACGAGCATAACGAATTTTCGATCTTGCAACTTATGTAATATTGTCACCATATAATTTAGATTTTTGCGCAAAATTATATTATAATATGCTAATCAAATTAATCCCAATGCGCATTTTTTCTTCTAAATTGACTTAGCTTATGGAAGTTAATTTGATTGACCTAGGCTTAGTCGAGATGTTCAAATGTGAATAATGTAATCCTATTCTTTAGATGAGCGTAAAGTGTTGGAGACTTTAGGTCAGACCATAATTAAGCCGAAGTAAGGAAACATGACTTAACGTCGCCATGTCTCTGTTGCCTTGTTTGGCGCAATAAAAACTGATGTGTGCGCTATGATTAGCGGCATGCTAAGTTGTTTTGATTGGCAAGTTTGGAGTTGTGAAATAAGTAAGCTCTCAATAGATTTAGATATGATCCTGACTATTGAGCTATGCGGATTGACTTTGTAATTTGACTTGTAATAATGTTGCATCATGTGGACTCTCTTTTTTTCGCATCCCGCCTTTCGGAAAGGTTTAAAAAGAAGGCCTCACGGTTCGGACTCCCGCGGTTCTGAATCTAGTCTCACAAGTGTAATGTGAAACTGATAAACACCAAAGAGTCCAAATCCGACAAACTTTTTTGGAAAATCAATTTTAAATCAAATAATGCCAAAATTAGACTGCTTTGCCAGATAGAGAGTCGCCATCTAAATATTTTATTTTTGAAAAATTTAGGAAACCCTGACTCGTGCTGAAGGCCACGTGTCCGTCATCACCAAAGTTGCCTCGGCTTGGGAACTTGGGTACGAGAAGGTCCTAAAATGAGTACCCCCGCTCGCCCGATCAAAGATCGATCTCTACTAATCATGATATGATATTTTATAAACATTATGTGTTCTTATTCCGGTTATTAAACTAGCTTTACTATGTGATGCGCACAAGCAAGTATAGACTAGTTTGCTCAATTTGGAACAATTCAACTCATGTTTGTTTGTGAAAATGGTTTGAACTTACCACCTCAAGTGGGCTTAAAAGATACGGATTTGCCACCAAACATAGTGGGCTTAAAACATGATTTGCTATAACAAAGTGGGCTTAAAACACACATTCGTAGAATTGTTCCAATTCAAACAACAAGCCTTCATCCACAGGCATTCATACAGTTTAGCATTTAAGCACATAGCCTCATGGTGAGCATGCTAATCGTGGCAATATGGCAATCACACTCATGCAAGTATGCTAAAGCATAAAAACTTACCGAGTTCTCCAAGCTAAAACAAAAACTAGTTAGAAAGATGCATGACCCTAACTATACAAGATGCCTAATGCAACACATGCAATATGAAATTAATAGGCTCGGCTATTAATATGGCATATGAATCGATTTGAACAACATGCGATAAGCACGTATTCAAAGATTTATTGAAATTGCAATGCAGTTTGAATGATGCGCTGAGCCTCGGTGCATGCAAGACAAATGAATAGATGCAAAAATGCAAGCATGAGGTATGCTAATTGAAAATGTCCCTAATCTAATCATCGAAAGCGATTAAATAAAAGGGAGAAAGACGTGGGGTTGAAAGACATACACACATGCACACACACTTATTACAACATTATGCCCTCACGAAGGAGGGTCCGAATGAATAAGCTAACTAGCTACGCTAATTAAGCTAACTAATTATTACAACAATTGAATTAACTAGCTATTCTAAGCTAACTAAAGCAATTACATAATTAACTATCTAAGCTAATTAAATAGTTACAACACTTGCATGAATTAGCTACCCCTAATCAGCTAAGCAAAGCAACTAAATGGCCTCGGGGGCGAGGGACATATGCATGCTCGGTTGGTTTCCACCCGAAAATGCCACTGCCTCACTGCTGTAAGACTCTGTTTGCACAATTGAACACCAAAGAAGCTATCAACTTCCAGAACACCTCTGTTCCCCCTTTCCATCACACTGAGCAATTTTCTTTGTTGATGGCCGGTTTGCTACCATTGGTGGCCGATCAATTACTGCTGGTGGCCGTCGGCCACTGCTGGTGGCTAGTCGGCTACCCTTGTCCAGAACTTACCCTTTTGCTGCAACAGAGAGCAAACAGAGGCAAAGTGGTGTATTCTCAAGGAGTGTTTGTACTGCTACCCTCCTTATCATTACACAAGCTTAAAGGAGTGTAACTCTTGGCCCTCAAACCATCAACCAAGAAATTTCCATGTATGATGGCTAAGGAACCAAGTTTGTACAAACTTAATGAATGCAAAACAAGACCAAAAAGCCCACCACCCTATCATGCACGATCAAGGGTAATGGTGACCAAGGAAAGTGGCACATTTCATCACTTTTGAGTATGAAATGTCCCATTTGCCTTGTGTTCAAATTAACATCTGATTTGAACACATGCAATGCAACACGAAAGATGCTTATCTTGCCTCTTTTAATTGTCCAATTTTGTTTACTCATTTTAATTACCAAAACCATTCTTTAATTGATTAGTCCATTGGTGAGTGTCTTCTAAAGTAAAAGAAGTGTCAACCAAGGGGTAGCTCAAGGCATGAGGGAAGCTTCATGCCATTGGTAATGAACCCTCAAAAGAGGATTAAACCATTAAGCATGAGCCTCAATCTCAAGCTTAAACAACCCTAAGGTTGAAACAACCCTCAAAACAAATGAAAAAGTGAAGAAATGAGGGAGATTGCAGAGATTGTATGTGCTAAAATTGAGTGCAAAACAACACTAAAGCATGCTATGAACTCAAAGCAATGATGAATAAAGCACTAAAACATCAAGCTAGTGAAGGAAATTGCACTACAACCATGCCATACAATGCTCAAATGACTTAACTAGCCCAAAACAGAGTTAAAACAGGTCAAAACAGAAGCAAAAACATGCTGGACTAGAGCTAGGTTAAGCTAGAAAAACATGCCAACATGTGAAGCTAGCTAGACATGCAAACAAGACACAAGGATAGAAGGCTAACCCTTCCAATTTTGTACTTTAAAAGTTGATTTTTACCACTAAAAAACCTCTGAAATTTACTGGTTAAAAGGCCCAAAAAAGTTGATTGAAAGTGAGGAAAAATAGCACAAAAAGCTTAACAAGCTAAGAAGCCAGAAGGGTGGACAACCCTCTAACTCAAAAGGCTCAAACCACAATTTTTAGGTCACAAAAACAGAGTTTTTTACACTTCAAAAAAACCTTAAAACAGTTGAAAAGGATAGGAAAATAAGTATGCACAATCAGCTAAAATAAGGTAAGTGCTCTACCTTTGAAGCAAAGCATAATTTAGGCACAAATCCAAGCTGAAACCTCCTCCCAAAGCTCAAACAAGACTCCAAGGGACCTCAGCTCAATGGTGGTCAAGTTTGGTTAAGGGTTGGTGTGCAAAAGTGTGGAGGAACTAGACAATCAAGCACAAAATATCAAGTGAGAGAGAGAAAGCTAGAGAGAGAGATATTTTTGGTCCAAAATCTTCTAACCCTCAAAAATGGGGGAGGAACCCCCCCATTTATAGAAAAAAAAGTCTTGAGCTTGTGAACATCTCACCATACACATGTATGAAGATGCAGCTCAGTGAGCAACAGCTGGCAACAAATATCTGGAAAAGGAGACCAATGGCCGTCGGCCACCACTGGTAGCCGACAAGCACAAGCCATGGCCGACAGATTCTAGGGCTGGCCGACAGGTCACCCACTATTCCAAACTAGAGGCAACAAGCTCTTGGTCCAAAAACATGCACAAAATAGATAAGGTTTAGAGGCTCAAAGACAAGGCATTCCACCGAGGACTTCGGGCGCTCAAAACCAACACAAACAAGCACAATCATTAGGTGCACAAACAATGACGTCCAAGTCTTGAGGACGGTCAAAAATGGGGTGTCTACACATCATTAGATGAAACAACATCCAAGAGTCACGTCATCCAAGGAATGCGAGCTTAAATGAGTTAGTCATTAAGTATAACACGAGTAGCCAATATGAACAGTGTTTTACTCTCTACCCAACTAATGGGAGTGGATAGAGCAAAATTTCACACATTATGATAGTGTACGTTGAAGTATCACTTAAAGTTACAAGATTAGCGCTTAGAAGCTGCAAAAATCTATTAACACTAAGTGAGAAGATTAATGCCTAGTGGCTGCAAAATTGATTAGCACTGCCAACTTGTCTAAGTATGGACACTTACTGTCTCCACACTTGAGTGTGAGTCATGAGGAGATACTTCTTTGTATGATTTCTTAGCTAGGCTAATGCTTTTGAATGACATTTACCACTAAGCGCAACAATTGCAACATAGTAATGAAAAGGTCAATGCCGACAAGCTTGTTGTGACTCTAAGAATTTGACACATTGCTTATGAGAGCATTGTGTTGAATTAGACTCTTTGGCCTAATTCGCGCTTAAGTTTCTTTAGTAGCTATCATAGATTGATAGCTGTAGACACCACATTTTTGACCGCCTGCAAGACTTGAGCGCTTTATTCTGAGTACTCGATGATGAAGGTTACATTGTGTAAGTGGTTTAAATTCTCAATGAAGGATTCCAAATTTAAGCTCTAAACAATCCAAACCTTCCCTACCCAACGTGTTTTTACCTCAGAAAATCATTTTTGAACATTGTGCCAACTTGCTCGGAACCTAAAACTGAGAAATAGGGGAACTACATTGGGGCCCGACTGTGCCTCATTTGGGCCAAATTGTGTCCATTAGAGCCAGGCTGTGCCTTTTGGGTGATAAACACTATCTTGGGCGGGAATCTGCCGGTTGTCTATTTTTAAAGATATTTATGACCTATTTACCTCAAATTCTATAACTACGACCTCAGACCTCTATTTTGAGGGTTAGGAAAATTTCAAAGAGCTTAAAACACCTTTGAGAGCTCCTTCCTTTGCAAGTCATCTTTGTGCTATCTTATCATCTTTGAACTATATCTATACACCATTAAAGCTTAGACTTGGAGCCTTGGTTGAGACTTGGGAACCATAATTCAAATCAAGTTTGGTTTACAATAAAAGCTTTCTCTCTTCAAGAGGTATAAGCCTGCCACCTTCTTCCTCGATCTTTTTCTATCTTTTTCTTGTGTTTTCATACTATTTTGGATCAATTCCAAGTGTTGAAACTTGGGGTTAAAGAGCTACCAAAGGTGGAGGGGCTTATCACCCTTTCTTAAACCTTATCCCATAGCTCATACCCCATTGTTTTCCACTTTTTTCTTTGGTTTATATACTAATTTTCAGAGTTTTAAAGGGCTGAAAAATATGATTTAGAAGTCCCAAAAGTGGAAGGGTTAGCCACCCCTCTTTAATCTTGCTTACTAGCTTTGTATCTCCTTGTTTTTTGCTATCTTTTGTGCTCTCTTAAACATGGTTTTGGGTACTGTTATTTATTTAAAAAAATTTAGGGGTTGTTTAATTCTTTTAAATAGTTTATGCTTTAAATATTATACTTGTTGTGTTGTAAGTCCTCATGGCTTTGGTTGTTTAGGCCTTAGACATTGAGTCATTTGAGTTGATAGCTTTTATTACCTAGTTTTCATGTAAAGAGTCCCACTTTTGTAATAATCAACTTTGCAAATCATCTCTGCAACCTCTCTTCATTCTTTATTTTTTTGATCGAAGAGTTGTGTTTAATAAAAGGTTGTTGTTCAAGCATAAGAAAGAGAGCCTCCACGCTTAATGGTTTAATCTATTCGGAGGTTCATTACCAAGGCATTGCATCTTTCTTATGCTAAACACAACCTCTTGTTTGTCACTCCTCTTTATCACCGGTGTATTTACTTCTAAGGGACTAACTTTCTAGTTAGGCCCTTGGAAATCAAAAAAGAAGGTTTCATTATAGCTTGTTATCGAGTTTGGTTTTAGAGTCCTCATCGCTCATTGTAGGTTTGGCTGTGTCATTATCGCTCTTTTGAGTTTGACTAGTCATTATCACTCATTTTGGCTTTGACTCCAAATCCCTTATTGCTCGTAAATGAGTTTGACTCCTCTTTTGTAATTTCCCTTGAAGAAAATGGTTTGAAAGGCTCATTTCTCGAGTTAAGTCGATACTTGCTCATTTTCATTGCTTTTGGACTTAGTGGACTTAAATATCACCTTTGGACAAAATGGACTAAAAGATAAAGAAATGGAATGGTAATTTAAAAAAGGCTAATAAAATCGGCTTAAAATCAATCAGACCGACATAAAAGAAGATTAATAAAATTGGTGACATTATGTCGAATCCATCACTTCTAGAGTCATCAGATACTAATTTGTGATGTTTGATGATTCTCGAGGTGTGTCTACCTCCCTTCTTGAATTAATTTGATGATAAGAGAGAGGGGTAATGTGTCTTTCATTGCATTAATTAATTTTTTTTTGTCCTATTGTGTCCAAAACCATCACGCAATCAACCTATGACCGTTGTTGGTTTCGAAACTGAATCTGCTCTTCCCTTGAGTTTTTCTATGATAAGGAAAGTCAAAAAGGAACAATCATGGCTTAAAAATGCTCTGTCTGCACTATTTTCACCTCAAAGCACAAAAACATTTTTCTGCAATAAAATAAAGCACGGCCGGATCTATTTGGGCCTGGCCGGGTCTCATTGGCAGCCGACCGAGCTCTAATGTATGGAAATAGGGCACTTTTGATGGAAATAGAGAGCAATTGAGGGTGAAATAGAGCAGATTCCCAAAGGGCAGACAGAGCAATTTCTGAAGACTATTTTCATTGACGTGCATGCAATCCTTATGCATTCTTTACATATTTTTGTTGTAATATTATTGTTGTAATAAATTAGGTAGTTATTCATTCGAATTTGTAATTAATTAGAACATTCGGACCCTTCTACGCGAGGGCAGATATGTAATAGTTTGTATATGTCTTCTAACCCCATTTCTTTCTCCCTTTTATTTATCCGCTTACCGTGGTTGTATAACATCATATTTTCTTTAGCATTTTTCATGACTCGCATTCATCCGTTTTGCATGCATACGGGCTCGGCTCATCATACTAACCAATGTCAGTTTTAAATTCTTTATTTGAATACGTTCCCTTTTGCATGTCTTGAATTGACTCACATGCCATGCTAGTAGCACGAGTATATTAGGGACCCCAACGTCCAGCAGGTATGCACTTTGTCTTGCAGTTTGTATTTCACATTCCCTTTTCTGTATGCTGATGTTCAAATTCAATTGCAGGTGTTGGTGGGTTACGTGGATGGCCTCCTTCAGTTGGTCAACTCCTTGGTCCACATGGTGCGAAGGAGGGAGGCATTGCTTGCTTACCATGGTCATCAGGTATCTCATTTTTCTCATCTAACATGCACTGATTTCCTTTCCCCATACTTATACTGTTTCTGTACCACACTGTACAGACGCTCTGTTTCTTGCAAACTCTTTTCAGCCTCCACTAGCACCAGTCGCACCTGTGGCACCCTCTCCAGCTGCGAGGAGGAGAGATAGACAGGCACCCATACCCGACATAGGTGAGGACAGAGGTAGAGGTAGGGGTAGAGGTGCCCGGAGTTGGAGTCGGAGTTGGAGTCAGAGTGGAGATAGTGAGTCCCGAGTGCAAGGGGCTTCTTTGTCCACAAAGAGGACCTTGACTGGTGAGGACACTAAGACCAGGGACACCAAGGAGATCATGAGTGAGCACTCTTAGTCCGAGGATGGAGACGATGATTCTAGCTTAGAGTCACATTCTTCCGATGACAGCGGTGCTAACGACGACAGTGATCCTGAGTCTCGTCCTCGAAAAAGGATGAAGAGGGCTTCCCGACGCACTTGACTTAGCGGATACTGATTTCTGCACTACTCTTTTCTTTTCTTTTGATTTGTAGTACAAGACTTTGTATAGTTTCAGATAGGTTCCTTTACTTTTTGCTTTTGAAAACTTATGTTCTTTTTTTTGTAAAAAAAACTATGATCGGGGTTGGACCTTGTTGTTTATAAAAGAAAGGATTTTTGTTTTTCATAGTATCTTGAGAATGTCATAGAATTTGCGCAAAAAACAATTCATTTCTGAAATTGAAACTGAGAACGATCATAGTCGCATGAGTTCTTAATCAGATATTGAGCCTACAACCGACCATAATACAAAAAACAACTCAACAAAAGAAAAACAAAGTAAAAACAACTTAAACACACCTGTTTACACTTACTAGAAACAAAAGACTCAAAACAAGACTCAAAAGCAAAGAGGGCAGACATAACACTGCTGCCAAGTTGTTTGGTTGGCACACTTGGTTGACCAACCAATGAAATGTACGGCTGACTGGTGAAATGGCCGGCCAGCCAAGAATTGCGACTAGGCAGCTGGCAACAACTGTTAGCCATTCACACACCCTTATCTTCTATAAAGGTTTTCTCTGGCTGCTTCAACGACAAAACATCACTTTTTGCTAGTTTTCTCTAAAAAATGTAGATTTTCCTTGTTAATAGGCTCAAAGATTGGACGGCCACTTTGGACGGCACAGAAAAGGTGAATTTCAATGGTTTTGGCATAAACGCTCTTTTTTCCTTGAGCCACATGCCGCTTTATTTTCCATTCCTCCACGCTACTGCCCTGTAGACACCCTATTTTTGACCGCCCTTAAGACTTGGGCACT
>JAPPVO010000029.1:92847294-93047294 GCA_030407325.1 Camellia japonica
TTTCTTATAGATCAATTAGTCACATTGATTGTGGAAAGGTAGATTTATATATTATTTAGAAATTAGATTTACGGTTATACCCTTATTTCTATTATGTTTCTTTTTTTGCTTTTATTTTATTTTCTTTCTTTATGCTAGAAAGGTAAGATATACAACCTATGAGAATCAAATTTGAGATGAATTTTTATATGAAAATCTTTTTATTTGGAATGACTTAAAATGTGAGATTCTTCAAACATTTCAAAACTAATATAAAAATGATTTGAAATATGGGATTTTTCAAATATTCCAAAAAGACATAAGATTTTTCAAACATTTCAAAAGAAATACAAAAACTTCTTAGTAAGTTTTGAGCAAATGTATAATTTTAAACTGTAACACTCCAATTAACACTCAAAAGTAACACTCCAAAAAAACTCCTTAGTATAACACTCCAATATAACATACAAAAAAACTACTTATAATGTATTTTGCTCAAACATAACACTCTAATGTAACACTCCAAAAAAATGATGTGAGATTCTTCAAATCATTCCAAAAGGATGTGAGATTCTTCAAATCATTCCAAAAGGAGTACAAAAATTCCTTAATAAGCTTTGGGTAAATGTATAATTCCAAATTGTGAGTGTTACGTTTGGAAAAAGTACACTAAGAAGTTTTTTTTAGTATTTTTGTGTGTTATATTGGAGTGTTACGTTTGTGATTACATTGATTGAAGTGTTACGTTTGGAAAAAAATACATTAAGAATTTTTTTTTTTTTTTTTTTTACATTGGAGTGTTACATTTGTAAAAAATAAACTAGGAGTTTTTTTTAGAGTGTTACATTGTTACGTTTGAGAAAAGTATACTAAGAAATTTTTTAGTATATTACATTAGAGTATTACGTTATTGGAGTGATATATTCTTGTTCATATTTGTTCCAGAATGAGGGAAAATCCAAAACGTCTATAGTGCGGATTACCCAAATGTGTAATTTTATATTTCGAGAAATTCACTTTTATCTCTAAAAAATTAAATTCAAACATGTAAGTGACTACCCTTATGTGTAATTTCTTTTTTAATGAGACTTTTGGGTTTATAAGAAAAAAAAAAGAAAAAGGGAGAACTAAACCGTTCATAAGAGCACATTTTAGGATTTATTGGTGCTTCACCCATAAAAAATGGCCAAAGTAAAAAAATAAATAAAATAAAAATGGTCAAAGTAAAAAAATCGCCAAACATAAAAGGGACAAAGTATAATTTACCATGTAGATTTATCATTGATGGAAAAAAAATTCTGAATATAAAAGGAGCCAAAGTAGAAAAAGGTCAAAGTAAAAAATTAAAAATACACTTAAGGGTCAAAGTGAAAAAATAGCCAAATATAAAATGAGCAAAATATATAGATTTATCATTGATGTAAATCTCATTCATTTTAAATTAATTTTCTTATACATTGAATTGGTGTTGTTCTAATACTATTCAATTAAAATATAAAATACATATATGATTAAAATATAAATTAAGAAATAAGAGCAACAAGACGTTAAAAAGTTTGGAAGTGTGCATGCACAAAACCCTTCACTACAAGAATTAACACTTTTGGCAACAAAAAAATTGGTCGCTAAAAGTCAATTTTTGGTCGGCAAAAGTTATCCGCGACTAATTTTTTTGGTCGCTAGTTTGGTCGCCAATTGAGGGTCGCAGAAAGTAATTCGCGACCAAAATTTTCGTTGGTCGGAAAAAGTTGCATTTGCCGACTAAATTCTTGGTCATTAAATATTTATTTACTGCGACTAATCCATTTTGTCGCTGAAACACTTTGGTCGCGAAAAGTCGCTTTTTGCCGACCAAATTTCTTAGTCGCCAATTGTCACATTCCACGACCAAAATTAGTTTGGTCGCCAATTGTGACATTTTGCGACCAAAAATTTTAGTCGCCAATTGTGACATTCTGCGACCAAAATTAGTTTGGTCGCCAATTGTGACATTTCGCAACCAAAAATTTTGGTCGCCAATTGTGACATTCTGCGACCAAAATTAGTTTGGTCGCCAATTGTGACATATCGTGACCAAAAATGTTGGTCGCCAATTGTGACATTCTGCGACCAAAATTAATTTGGTCGCCAATTGTGACATTTTGCGACCAAAAAAGATTTTGGTCGCCATTTGTTACTTTTCGCGACCAAAACTTTTGGTCGGCAAAAGTGAGTTTCCACGACCAAGAACTGTTTTGGTGGCAATAGATGTATTTTTTGCGACCAAAACTCTTGGTCGGCAATTGTCATTTTTTGCAAAAAAAAATTATTTATTTGTCGCGACTAATAAATTGGTCGCCAAAGTAGGAAAATAATACACCTGTAATTCCTAATAATTCATTCAATCCATAATAAACCTATAATTTTAAAGCATCATTCAATTTAACTGAATCATTCACATTCGACACAATACATAATTCATTAACATTCGACACAATACAAATATTCTAAGTTTTCATTCACAAGTCACATCCATCTAGCATAACAATTTGAAACATAACTATTTGTTATCCATGCGCAGCTATCAACAAAAAAACTACTAATATCTGTTATCCATACACATCCATCCAAAAATATTTAATCCTCCAAAAAATGCTTATACTGCCAAGTAGTCTTGTAAATTTAGCTTCGTGAACTTGTTAAGAAATATGTTGGGGAGGGTGCTCGTCTGGTTCGTGAACTTTTGATCCACTTTTCCCAACTTCTCTGTGTATTCTGGTACTTTAGAATGGTCCAGTCAAATACATAATCGAAGTCAAAGCCTGCCAAACAAGGTAGAACAAGTGAATCATACAGCAAAGACACATTCACACTAATTTATGCCCAGTCAACACTTCTCCACTGAAGCCAGCCAACTTACCATGTTACTTATTTTTGTACCATGAGTTAAAATAAAAGTAAGTTGATGTCCAAGAAGCATAAGGGGGATTTTAGTGAGGAAAACATGCCAAGCCAGAGTGTTCATGTCATACCCAGGTGGAGAGTTACTGAGCCAACAGAGCAACCTCCTCCAGATACAATAATTTGGCAAGTTTTTACGAAGGCTCAAAACATTAAGACTAACTAGAGAAAATATAGTGTTGGTCAGGCTGTGAATATTAAAGGCTTAGTCATTTCATTGACTGATTATTACAATTGTTCACAATTTTGACACTATAGCAGGATTCTTTGAAAAACTGAGTTGCTGACCTAAAAACAGGTACGCACTTTCAATGGAAGCAATTACAACTTAAGTATCAAGGACGTAAAGCACACAATTTGGTTCATATTTACCTCGAGTAACTAGACAAAAGCAGTTGTTCAATTCATATTGTCAATGTCACCAACATAAAAGCCTGAATAGGCAATTTGTCATTTTTCTTAATTTTAGAACTTAAAATTATTATCCTACAGCAACGTGGACAAGGATTCTCAAAAGCAAGCAACAAATTCAGGTTTAATGCAAAAGGCAATGAACAGTGGGCCCATATTTTCAGTTGTGAACATAAGCCAAGCATGCATTAGGAACTCTTACACATAATGGGAGGAAAGATGCATCAGGAACTCTTACACATATAATGGGAGGAAAGAATAAGGAGATAGAGAGTTAAACAATGCTCTTGTGTCAGCTATCTGTCGTTTCAGATATATTGGCACAACAAAATATCCGTCTGTTTGTGGTGGGTATATATATGTATATATAGATTCTTGTGATGGTCACTATTCCTAGTCAAACATGTGGAGAAATCACCATACTTATTCTTTTTCCAGATTGCTCTACTAAGAAAGATGTTCACTCTTAAAACATCCATTATTTATAAAAGAAAACAGGGGAAGGAGGTAGATTTATCCCAAACGAAGCAAGAGTTACCAGTCCCTAATGCATAAGCAGCAGGTACAAGGATGTCTTTGAAATAAGTGAGCCAATATAAAAATTAAGAATAAACAATTTATGGAACCTCTGACCCAAGTATTTAAACAAAAATAGATTGCATGGAACATAGACAACTAAACAAATAAACAACATACAATGTCCAAAACAAAAAGGATAGAACACCAAAGAACCATGAAATTTAAGCATGAACTTGGTTATCAGAAGTATACCTGTAACGAATATGGCGGCTTGTGGTAGGGTCACATATCTTTTTGCCAATCCAAAATCAATAATATATACCTAATCAACATGACAAGATT
Source organism: Camellia japonica (assembly GCA_030407325.1). Classification (NCBI taxonomy): domain Eukaryota; kingdom Viridiplantae; phylum Streptophyta; class Magnoliopsida; order Ericales; family Theaceae; genus Camellia; species Camellia japonica. Next base: position 92,851,486 of record JAPPVO010000029.1, read on the forward strand.
GAGATTATGACGATAATATATCTAAAATGAAGGAATCACAACGAAAACAGATATTATGACAATCCATGCATGCTAGATGTCAAAGAAGAGTATACAGCAATGGCCATTACCTGATTTGCTTTTCTGCCAAGACCCATGAGGAAGTTATCCGGTTTGATGTCTCGATGCAAAAATCCTTTAGAATGCACATACTCTATTCTCACAATCTGTAATTTCATATATCAAAAACCAAAAAAAAAAAGTGTAGTAATTATTACCTATTTGGCTTTAGTCACACTCATCATCTTAAGCATATAACAATTCAAGCAACAACCACAAGGGCAACCAGTAAACAAGAAAATTGCAAAATTAATTGGATATTTTGTCAAACTTGGTCATTTACAATCTACATATCACTGACCACTTGTGTCTATATACATAATATTTACAGTGAAGTGAATGAATATTTACAGTACGCCATGACAAATAAAATGATTTTGGATGCCAAAGAGTCCCTTTACGTCATGACAAATAAAATGATTTTGAATGCTAAAGAGTCCCTTTCCAACTAATGTAATATGCTAAAGCAGACAATAATAACCACAAAATGAAATTATCAGGGTGAACAGAGCAGGGTGAACAGAGCTATGGGAGCCTTATTACCCTGGCTACCCTTCCCGAGGCATATGCCTGCTTATCAACAATTGCTATATAGACTAATTGCTAATTGCTATATAGATGATCTACCTGCTTAATTTTAGCAATTGTCATTATTGAATTTAGTACCTACTTCCTCATTGCAGTTCTCATTACCATTGTCCATTAATATACCTGGACCTGGTTCATTGATGCACTAAAGCTGGTGTAAGTCTGGGAATAAGACAAATAAATTGGATAAACAATGCTTGTCAGTTTAGTCATTTATGTTAGCAACCTGTAGTGGACAACTGTCAAGTTCATTGAGTAGAGACATTCATGTGTAAACTCTTGCATTTTAGTATGAGATTTGGTCTTTGGAGCAGTATGACAACTGTCAACCATATCCATCTCATACTCTACTTTCTCATTTGTCCAGCACTGCAAACAATAGAACAAAGGTTGAGGAGCAGCATTAATTGATGTTACTTTCCAGTATTAAGACAGCTTATTACCATTATAAATGATAAACAACCAAAACAAACAGCAATAGAACCCATCATCCAATTAGTTATTCCTTTTTACGCCTAAACAAGAAAGAAGAAGATAGATAGATACATAGAGAGAGAGAGAGAGAGAGAGAGAGAGAGAGACCGTTGTGCTGCGGCAAGCTAATATATTTGGCGTCAACCCCAGACTTCTTAGTCCCCTAACACTATGCTGAGTTGGTTTTGTTTTCTAAAACATGGTAAATAAAATTACTAGTCATTATACTGACAATGCAATTTCTGTAATAGTTAAACATAAAAAAAACGCTGCTGCTTCAACAGTATAAGAGGCAGAGTGTGTGAATTATGCATCTTAGAACTTTACCTGCTCACCAACGACATTCAAAATAGGCACCAGGCTGACATGTATCAAGCAAAAGTTGCCATCACTTGAAAAAGGAAGCATTTACCAAAAGAAATCAAACAGATTAAAGATCTAATAGGTAAGTTGATCTGACCACTTCTAGCTCTTTGAAAAGAAAGTAGTTGATTACATTTGTACTATAAAATGAATTCATATATGCTTACCCACACGGCAGGAGAACTGTCCTAGAGCCTCAATGAATGGCATTGACTCAATGTCCCCTACATAAAAAAATAGAAACTTTTTAGCTAACAAAAATAGTAAATCAACTCATGTTGCCACACATCAAGACTTTGTTGTTAATATACCTATAGTACCACCCAATTCAATGACACAAACATCAGCTGAACCTTCTTTTCCATCCACTGGAATCATTGCTACACGTTCAATCCATTCTTGAATGGCATCGGTGATGTGCGGGACAACCTGTCCAAAGGAAACAAAATTTGAAAACAGGGAATATGCATGGGAGGTAACTTTTAAGAGAGAGTACAATGTACACTTTTAACATTTGAATTCAGCAGTAGAGAAAGACCTGAACAGTTTTCCCCAGATAGTCTCCCCTTCTCTCCTTGTCAATTACGGACTATCACACAACAACAAAAGGTAAATGATTCAATAATCCAGGATCTTAAGAATCTCCAGCAGCAACCATGTGATACACTAGAAGACTAAGCACACTACGTGTGCAATTGAAACTGTCAATAAGATCATGGATGGGTGAGAGAGAGAGAGAGAGGTGTGTGTGTTTGTGTAGAGGCAAACAGTTGATTTTACTTTGGTCGGCCTTGCAATAACTGATAGACAAAAGTAAATATTTGGAAAAAAAATATAGTGGTGTTGTGGTTTTTGGGAAAAAAAAATTGTGTCACAACGGTTCACACCAAATTGAGTTGTGTGTAATAAAATACATAAGATCATGCCCAATTTATACCACTTGCCTGATAAATTTTTCCAGTCGTGATATTATTGTCACGTGTCAGTTTGATGTCTAGGAAGCGCTCATAGTTTCCAAGGTCCAGGTCCACCTTCAAACAAAATGGTTTAGTACTTCTGTTGGTATTACATGAAAATTTGCAGTTCTCCAAATCCATTTCAGGCAAAAACAAGAGTTTGTTTTCAGATGCAAAACAAGGAACATGAGTAGCAATAAGCTATAAAAATTGAGAATTATACATGATGATGAAGTGGAATCTCCATCAAATTTGAGTAAAATAAAGGGAGTTTCTTATACCTCTCCGCCATCATCAAGGACAAACACTTCCCCGTGCTCAAAAGGAGACATCGTTCCCGCATCAGTGTTCAAGTAAGGATCTGAATGAAAGAACAAATGGTGATTAAGAAATAATTACTTTTTTCTCAACTGGGTTCTGACTGAATGACTTCACCATGTTTTAAGTAAATTTGAGCTAAGCTGGTTAAGACATTTATCTGCAATACCATCACCTGCTTACCATGCAAATGACATTAGCCACCTTCAAGTCTTTCTCCAATTCCCTCACCAAATGCATCCCCTTCACTGACCAAAAACAAGTATTATTACCTCATTTAGAGATGACACATTTTGGAAGACACATCTTTATAAAGTAAGACTGTTAACACTTCTTTACCTCAAGCAACATAACAGCATTAATTACTATAAAAAAGTATCAATACAGATTTGGGATTTACATAAATGCCAAGCTCATCATCATCTACATTTCCAAAGTGATTAATCAAAATAACGCAGCGACACGTAGAAGATGAGCTCTTCCCATCACAAGGTGCATAGTGCACTGACACCATATTTCAACAGATATCGTCATGGCAAAAGAACACATTGGCTCTATAATAACATTGTCAGAATGGCATGGTACTATGGTGGTTACCATCACTAAGAACACATTGGCTCATCACATTACGCCTCATTTCATTTACATCTGTTTCGCTTTTCTAATAGCTGCTCCCTCAAGTTACATGTTCAAAGAAGTTACATACAACTATGTGCTAATTGAGAAAATTAATTGTGGTAATTTTTTTTGAAATACCTCAAGACACAGTGATGCAGGTAATACTAACACATGAGTTGCCACACATATTTTTACTAAGCACACCACTCTTATCATAACTGCAACAAAAGTGTACCCAAACGACCTAATCTGCTGATGAATTTCGAGGAGTAGGTAAAGAAACCCAATTTCCAATCCAACCAATAAAATTCAGTCAAACCCCAAATCAACACTAGTCAAGGTAAAAAAATAAAAAATAAATAAAAATATAATTTTAATTAGATGCATAATTCCCTCTAAGTTCACCAGCTCAATTTAGTCTATTAATCGATATGCAAAATAGAAACCCAAGTCAACACTGATGATGGTGATCAAAATACAAACCCACATAAATATGTATGTAAAATAAGCATAATGAGGGATTAATTACCTCGGGACGATCGGAAGTGGAAGGAAGGAGGCCGAGAGATCGGGCAGAGCGAACTGAGCTGAGAAGCTTCTCTCCGACCTTGGAGAAATCCATGCCGCCCCCTTGGAAGAAGAGCAACGAAGCGAAATCTAAATCGAAATCATTTCCAGAAATTAGCAACGAAGCAAAGAAACTTTCCCAATTATATGAGAGAGAGAAACAATTTAGATCACTCCAAAAAAAAATTACTTTTTAATTTTTAAGTTTTTAATAAGTGATATGAGTCATTGAATTCTCTTGAAGTGAATCTTAACCATTGAAAGGAAGGGGTCAAGTAGAGAAGGCAATAAGAGAGATCTTTGCTCGTAATACATATGCCTTTTATTTATTTCATCCTGCACAAATATATAAAATAAAATAAAAACAAACCAAAAAACACATAGGAGGCTTTTCTTTTTTTTTTTTAATTATAATTTGAGCAGAACTTGTCATTTTTAGGTTCAAATAAACAAAAGATTTTTTTTTTTGGATTTGGCCAATTACTAAAAGCCTTTGCCTTAGGCCCATTTGTTTTCACAGTTAGTAGGGTGGGATTAATTAGTGTGAAGATTGTTGTTAGTGAGGGAGGTTATTAATATAGGGATTGTTAGTGAAAGGATAAGAAAAATTGTGTTTGTTTGTGATATATTTTAGTGAGAGAATTAACTATATAAAATACCATTACCCTTTGGTATTTTTGATATATTTTTAATATTAAAAATCATATTTTATAAATATTTTTTGTACTATATTATTTTTATATATATATACTATACATGAATAATACAACAAAAAAAAAAACACAAATACAACACATAACATGGCAAAATAGTCTTTTTTCAATCTAAGTCTGTCCACTAGTTTTGAACCTAATCCTTGGAGGCCTTTGCTAATCCTCTCCTCCAAGGTCTATCATAGTCCTAAGGAACCATGCATTCTCTTCTTTGTTTTGTAAACAAACACAATTATAATAAATTTCACATTTATCTTAGCCCAATCACTTTATTATATCACTCAAAACATACGAGCTAAGGTACTAAAAATTTAGAGGACTTTCTTAAATATGAGAGCTTTAAGCGATTGTTTAATTTGGCTTATAGAGGCCACATTTGATATTCTAACTTTGCCAAAATCATTAGTTTGGTCCTTTTTTATTTTTATTTTTATTTTTATGTACTAATTTAGTTTTTAGACCCCCTCAAACATCATAGCAAAGAAAAGAAAGTTACAGCAAAGCATGAGTCATTTTTTTTTTTCCAAGTGGATGTAAACAATGTACACATTTATAAGGAACATATTTCAGGTAATATAACAAATCTAAACAAAAACTAACTATAACGAACCCATAGAAAATCACAAATATAACCCAAATTTATTCATATACCATTTTTATCCCCAAATTACCCTTACCAAAGCATGAGTCATTGGTGACTTCTCAGTTAAATTATGCTCCTTCGTTTTTGAAGCATTTTTTTTTTTTTTTTTTTGTTATTGGATGTGACAAGTTAAGATATGTCTAAATTTCAACTATGTAATAAATTTCAACTATATGTACTATAAAAATCCTTTCTTATTATATATAGACATCCACAGTAGTGGCTTAGAGATCAAATATCAATGAAAATTCGAAACTTTTAACAATAAGATTTTTTAAATAAAAAAAATAATATTTTTTGATTTTAATTTTTGAAATGTGAATCTTTCAAGAATAAGATTTTTTTTTAAATTAATTTTAGACGATAGATTAAATTGTCTAATAATTGAATCACCTCCAAATATCTATAAAATATCATATTTGATCATATTTTATATAAAAAAAAAATTATTTAGGAGTTCAAATTGTACATCTCCAACACCACCAAAGTGGCAAACATACCCAAAACCCACACAAACCACACACTAAAAAGGCACTTAGCTATGAAGGAATGAATGATGGAGACAAAAAAATGATTTAATTTGTTATTTCTCTTCAGATGGGTGGAAGCAGTTGCAACTAAGTATTTCAAGTTTGTTGAAGTAACTTTTTTTTTTTTGAGGAATAGTTGAAGTAACTTCAATTAGTACCAAAGTTGGCAAAAACTCATCACAATAAAGGTTGACAATTGACATTTATTGCTTCTTCTTTAAAATCTTTAGTCCTCTTTTATTTATGCCAACAAACTGCATAAAAAAATTAAAAAAGAAAAGAAAGAAAAGAAAAGAAAAGAAAAATTAATCTAATCTACACATCATCCTTATCCTCACTACAATCAAAGTGCAACATCATGCATCCTTTCTTCTTCTTCTTTTATTTATTTTATTATATTATTGTGTTGTTTTGACAGAACATCTCAACCAAAATGGTCGGTCTTATTTTTATTTGGAGAAGTATCAAATAAATTGTGTTTTAAAAAAATAATTACTATTAATAATAAATTTTATAAAAATTAATAATTAAAATTTAAACTTTCTCATAAATCTGTTATTACTTTTTGAAAGTTATACTCAAATGTAATTTTTTATTTTTATTTTAACTGTTAAATAGAGTTGCCAAAAATAGGGGCTGGGCAACAAATCCACCCGCCCGCACAAACAGCCCGACCCTACCCTACCCGCAGCGCTTTGGGCGGTTTCGATGTAGGTAGGCGGGCGGGTGCGGGTCAAGAAATTCACAAAAGATCGGGTTCAGGTCGAACCCGACCCACCTGCAACCCGCATCTTTTTTTTTTTTTTTTAAAGAAAAAATAACTAGTTATTATTATTTTATTTGCATTTTGGATGGATGGAGATAACTAGTTATTTTTTTATTTTACATTTTGGATGAAAGTAAAATTTATTATATGGGCACTTATATACATTATCATGATCTAATGATATTTAAATTAGTGTTACTAGTTTGACTTTTATTTATGTATATAAAAAAAAAAATCATTATAGTCCATTAGTCTAGTAGACACAGTTAAATATGATATTTTAAATTGTCATTCTATTATCACATTATTGCATATTAAAAACTAAACAGTGAAGATTAATCCACTATTAAAATTAGTGTTACTAGTTTGACTTTTAAGGGTTTGTTTTTGCATATTTAAATTAGTGTTACTATTTTGACTTTTAAGGGTTTGTTTTTGCAAGCTAAGGAGGAAGATTAATCCACTATCCTCAAGCATGGTTCCATATCATCTTATCTAACATGTGGACTATTTATTATAATCATGAATTGTATATCTTGTAATTTAATTTATAACTCTTCTAAAAAAAAAAAAAGTGTTTAGAAAGTAACAAAAAGTCAAATTTGCTTAAGTTAAATTTTTTTAAAAAAAAAAAAAAAAACTAAACCGCAAACCGAACCGCACCCGCCCGCACAAACCACAAACCGCATCGCGGGATTGCGGTCCATTTTTCCCAATCGCATAAGTGCGGGTCGGGTCGATTTTGACCCGCACATGGCCAAAACTGACCCGCGAGCAGCCTTTGTAGGGCTAAGCCAGAAAATGTCAAAAGCCTATTGTCCAAACAAAAGAAAAGCTATGCTACACTCCCTCTAGACTAAATACCAAAAGGAATTATGTCATTTGTAAATTTCATTATTACAAATGGCATAATTAAATATTATGAGAGTTATCATTTAAAAAAAAAATTTATAATCAAATATCACTTTATAACCAATATTATAATTAATATCAAATATATCCTAATTAATAATACAGTATGTCATAACTATCAACACAAAACATCATAACAAAAAGTGCATTGCCAAACTAAATGAGTTCGTACATGCCAATTTTATGATAAAACTGCCCATCCAAGAGATGTTTATGTGTGCGAGTGTGAGAGAAGTATATGTTTTCTTTCTCGTCATAAAAGTGGCATGTGCGAATATTCACTCTCACATATTTCTTCATAGGTTATAAAATGTCTTACATATATGTAAATAAATCAATTTTTAAATGATATTTCTATCATAAAATTGAATGTACAACACCCGCTGCTTTTTCATTCTCTTTTCTTGATAAAATGTTAATTGAAACAAATAAAAAGATTGAAAGACAAAATCTATCAATTTTTAACTAAGAGGCTAAAATAATAATAGCCTATCGTTAACGGGATAAAGTTAATTTACCCTTTTTTCAAAGCCCAATTTGTTCTCAATTCAAAAATAGGTGAGCCATAATTTACTGTTTATTTCATAAATCACGGTTCTAGGTTTAAACCAAACCAAATAATACCATTCATATTTGCAAATATATAAAAATTATTTATATATACCTAATGTCATAACCCTGTTGAGACAACTAAATTGAACATTTTTTTTTTTTTTTTTTTTTTTTTGAGGAAAAATTGAAGAATGGTTGCTTTGACAATACTTTTGGTTATGAACAGAAACAATTTTTGGTTGCTCAATTGATGTTTCAAAAAAAATGGCACTTTTTCTTTTTTTTCCTCTTAATTTTAATTATGGCATCCTACTCCTTGCTTGAAAAAATGTTGCATTATTTTGAAATGTTTAAAACATGATGCATTTTGCTTGATATATTGAACAATATTTTATGAGCAAATTGTGAATAATTGTAGATTGCTATTGCTATAAACTGTGATTTCACACATAATCGAACCATATCTAAGTGGTTTGATCATGTTTGTTTTTTATGATTCAAAATTTATAAAATTATTTCCGTTGTACCTAAAGAAAAAAAATTTATAAAATTATAGATAATAGTCTTGTCATTCATTTTCTCTAACAAAATAAAAAATCAAACCGTGCTCGCACCTACAACTATGAGCTTGGCGGATTATAAATTAATTTATTTCACCCCAATGAGGCCAACTCCCTCCCCTATGGGTTTGGTGGGTTATCAATTAATCTAACCAACCCCAATGAGGCCAATTCCCTACCTCGTATCATATTTAGGATAGGGCGGTTGGGAGTTAATTTTGTAATATAAAAAAAATGCAAAAATTAATAAAAATATAATATATAATAAATAATAATTTGTAATTAATAGGGACATTTACACAAGTTTTAATTTATGAACTTATACACCAAATTTTTTACCTTTAAATCACATTAAATTTTTAATAATCAAAATTATTCTTCAAATAATGATTGTTTATCATTTATAATTATCTATAAATAAATATGATGATTTGATATTTATTTTGATTTTCAAAACTTTAAAATATCAACTTTCAAATAAATAAATAAACCCCTTTTTTTTGAAAAATTGAATTTTTTTTGTGCAAAATTGAAAATTTTGTATCTATAAAGGAGCATGATAATGAAGTATTGATAAGCAAAACTGAAGAAAAAAAAAAAAAAAAAAACCTTTAAAAATGAAAAACTGATAATGTTTTCAATTTTAAAATTGAAAATAACTATTAATGTTCTCGATTTTATTAGATAGTTAAATCAAATCAATATGTAGAAGAGCAAAATGATTAATCTCATACTCTGTTTTTTTTTATCAATTAGTTAAACAATTATTTAGAACATTACCATGCAAAATTGATAATGTTCTTAATTTTTTTAAAAAAAAATTGACAGGGATAGGCCCATAGAGCCCACGGCCCACCATTCAAACCCCACTATACAACCCGTTAGCCAAATTCAACACAGCTGGAGTCCAACTGGACAAGGAAGACCAACGATGCTCGGACACGTGGAAGGCGCAGAACAGACCACGTCAGCAGACAAAGATCTGCAAAGTTATTGCCACAACACATCACCATTAATGCAGCCCATCACAGCATTTATTACGACAACACCTCTCAGCCGGAATCACACCCCCTCGCCCTGAACAAGGCGAATCACGCCTCAAGCTTTCGGCGGGGACAATCAGAACGACGGAGACAGCGAAATGATTACAGTGGGATATAAGCTAAACTCGAAGAGAGAAGAAGGTTAAGTTTTTCATCCTCCTCTCCCTCTCCCTTCTCTCTACATTTGGTCCATCACCTTTATTGATTCATACACCGGGGGTTCGCCGGGGACTACCCCGTTCCCCGATGAACTTGTTTGCAGGTTATCCAGTGGGCTTAAGGAGCTTGGATCAGTCCGACCCATCCACCTAGACGAACTGCATCATCAGTTGGCGCCGTCTGTGGGAACCTGGTTCTTATCCCGCGCCAGTTGTGTTCATTGTCGCCGGAGACCCTCGTTCCAACGATCCTTTACCTTTACCCATCAAGGTGTATGGTCACGACTAGATCCATGGCTTCTCACCACAATGCCGCTGACCACCAGACCGACCCTCCCAACCCAAACCAACCGCCACAATATTTCATCGAGCTCACCAATAGCATCAACCGCATGGCCGAGCAAAACCAAGCCCTGATAAATGCCTTGCTCCAAAGAAATCTTCCCATGCCGCCTCCGCCACCCCCAGATGATCCACCCCATCCAGAACAAGTCCTGAGCCACACCATCCCACAACACAACTTTCCTAACTTGGGAGGCTTGCAACCGCCTCACCCACAAGTCATTCCACCACCTCCACCTCCACACCCGTCGATCGCACCACCAGCTCCCGAGCAGGAAGCCAGCAGTATCCAGCATCCACCCCAGCCTCCATTCCCCTCCGGAGGTGACAACATTCCCCTCTGGGACGCTGAACTCCGAGCCATGAAGCTTCAGCTCCAAGGGGTCATGCAGAACATTCAACACAAACCCTCTGCCACTACAAACTCACCATTCGTCGCCTCCATCCGAGACAAACCTCTGCCCGCCAAGTTCAAAATGCCCACTATTGACTCCTTTGACGGGACCACGGACCCAGTCGATCACCTGGAAACCTACCGCACCCTCATGATTCTCCACGCCTTTCCTGACGAGATCATGTGCCGAGCTTTCCCTGTAACATTGAAGGGGTCAGCTCGGCTTTGGTTCAGTCAGTTGCCGGCGGACTCTGTCTCCACCTTCCAGCACCTCAGCGACTCTTTCCTCAGCCACTTTATTGGAGCTCAACGTCAGCGCCGTCCTGCAACCCAACTTCTCAACATCCGCCAGACCGAGGGGGAGTCACTACGCAGCTTTGTTACTCGCTTCAATACCGAAGCTTTGCAGGTGGCTGAAAATGATGACAAGGTCATCCTCACCGCATTCATGGCAGGTCTACGGTCGTCTGATTTCCTCTTCTCACTTTCCAAAAACCCCCCGACCTCCATGGCAACCCTACTCTCCAAAGCCCAAAAATATATGAACGCAGAAGACTCATTAGCCGCCCGACAAGACCCGATCACTAAAAACCCGACCCCCAGAGATAAGAGGAAAGACCCCGAACCCCGAAACACTCAGTACAACAACCAAACACCCCATTATACCGACCGGCCTCCGCGCACCGACCGACCGGCACCAGCTAGACCACCTGGTCGGTTCGAGAGGTATACCCCCCTTAACTCCCCCATGGAACAGGTCCTCCATCAAATCCAGAAAGACTACCCCCTCAAATGGCCCCTACCCTCACGAAACCCTTCCAGCCGGAAAGACCAGTCCAAATATTGCCGTTTCCACCAAGACCACGGCCATAACACAGACGACTGTATCAATCTCAAGGACCAGGTCGAAGCCCTGATACGTCAAGGGCGTCTCAGCCGGTTCACAAATATCCACCCTCAGCAGAGACAGAAGACTGAGCCCCTCAGACACGACCGTCGGCGCACCCCTCCCCGACACCAAGCCCCACCTGACCAGGGTCGTGATCGTCAACAACCACAACCACGACCCCCAGGAAATCCTCCTCCACCAGTTGGAGAAATCAGGGTCATTTCAGGCGGGCTCGCCTGCGGAGGACCATCCCGCTCAGCTCAGAGGGCCGAGCTCAGAAAAATCCGGCAGGGCTCGGACAGCACGGTGGCCATGGTCGACAGACCTTCCAAGCAACCAAAACAGTGGATTGAACCCATCACCTTCACAGACGCCGATTGTGCAGGAATCCGCTATCCCCATGATGACCCCCTAGTGATCTCTTCAATCCTCTCCAATTACAAGGTCAGACGAGTCCTCATAGACAACGGCAGTTCTTCAGACATCATCTTCCTAAATTGCTTCCGCCAGCTTAAGGTCGGAGAAGAAAGCTTGACCCCGCTCCAAACCCCTCTAGTCGGTTTCACCGGCGACCGTGTGACCTCGATCGGCTCCATCGACCTACCTATCACCATCGGCGAACACCCCAGGCAGACCACTAAGTTGCTCACCTTCCTTGTGGTCGATTGCCCCTCTGCTTACAACATCATCCTTGGCCGCACGGCCCTGAATGCCTTCCAAGCCATCACATCCACCTACCATCTTGCCATCAAATTTCCTACTGATTCCGGTGTCGGGACAGTCAGAGGAGAGCAGACGTGGCCAGGGAATGCTACGTCGCCTCCCTTAAAGAGGTTAAGCTAAAGGAAGCAATGATCATCGAAGGGCTCGACGCCCGGATGAAGACGAGTTGGTCAGAGGAGAACCAGTGGAGGAGCTCATCGAGGTCAATATTGATCCCACCAACCCGCTCAAAACAGCTAAAATCGGCAGCCAACTACCTTCCCAAGCCAAAGCCGACCTTACCGCCCTCCTGACCGAGCACAGGGACATCTTTGCTTGGACTCACGCTGACATGCCAGGCATTGACCCTTCTCTCATCACCCACCGCCTCAGCATCGAACCCCATTTCAAACCTTACCGCCAAAAGCAGCGAATCTTCCACCCAGAGCGTAATAATCTTATCGCTGCAGAAGTTGACAAACTCCTTGACGCCCAGTTCATCCGAAACGTGGACTATCCTAAGTGGCTGTCCAATGTGGTCCTGGTTCGCAAGAACAACGGCAAATGGCGTCTCTGCGTCGACTACTCCGACCTGAACAGAGCTTGCCCCAAGGATAGCTACCCACTTCCCCGCATAGATCTGCTGGTCGATGCCACGGCCGGTCACCAAATGCTCAGTTTCATGGATGCTTTCTCTGGGTACAACCAAATCATGATGCACTCATCCGATCGGGAACACACATCCTTCATCACCGACCGAGGTACCTACCACTACTGCGTAATGCCGTTCGGATTGAAAAACGCTGGGGCCACCTACCAACGGTTAGTCAATGCAGTTTTCCACCATCAGATCGGTCGAAACATGGAAGTATACGTGGATGACATGCTAGTTAAGAGCAAACTCTCCACCGATCACATCGCCGACCTGCGAGAGACATTTGCCACCCTTCGAAAGTATCAGATGAAGCTCAACCCCGAGAAGTGCGCCTTTGGCGTAGGGTCTGGGAAATTCTTGGGCTTCATGGTTAGTCAACGGGGCATTGAGGCTAACCCTGAAAAGATCAAAGCTCTGGTCGAGATGCAGTCGCCCAAAACGGTTAAAGAAGTTCAACGGCTCGCTGGCAGAGTAGCCGCCCTCAACCGTTTCATCTCCCGCGCCACAGATAAGTGCCTACCCTTCTTCAAAGTTCTCAGGCAGACCTTCGAATGGACAACCGAGTCCGAAGAGGCTTTTCAGCAGTTAAAACGGTGTATGGCCAACCCACCCCTCCTTTCACAAGCCATCACAGGCGAACCCCTTTTCCTCTACCTAGCAGTATCAAACACTGCTGTCAGCGCGGCCCTCATCAGAGAAGATGGCTCAGTCCAACGGCCTGTCTATTACATCAGCCGAGCTCTGAGGGGAGCAGAGCAGAACTACCCTTTGCTAGAAAAACTATCCTTGGCTTTGGTCACTGCATCCAGACGACTTCGCCCTTACTTCCAAGCCCACCCTATAGTGGTCCTCACCGACCAGCCCTTGAAGAAGGTCATGCAACAACCAGAACTTTCGGGCAGACTAATGCAGTGGTCAGTCGAACTCAGCCAGTTTGACATCTCCTACCGCCCTCGAACAGCAATCAAGGGGCAAGCTATAGCCGACTTCATCATGGAATTCACCAATCCTATGCCGCCCACTACCTCAACGGCCCCATCAGCCCCTGCCGATCCAGAAGACCCCCATTCCTGGACTCTCAACGTTGATGGGTCATCTTGCAGGGCGGGTAGTGGGGCTGGCATCATCCTCGCCTCCCCTGAGGGTGGCTATTTCAAATGTGCTCTTCGCTTCCTGTTTGAGGCTAGTAATAACGAGGCTGAGTATGAAGCGTTGATAGCAGGGCTCCGCCTCGCCAAAGACATTGGAGTCGACCAGATCCGCGTGTTCAGTGATTCCCAACTCATCGTCGGTCAGATCACGGGGGAATTTGATGCCAAGGATGATACAATGCGAGCTTACAGACATAGCGCTCCCCCTTGTTCGCCTCTTCAATACTTTCCAGATCAGGCACATACCCCGGACGGAAAACTCCAAAGCGGACGAAATGGCCCGGCTGGCTTCCGCCGACCATTCCGACCTTAGCGACGGAGTCCACCTTGAATATCTAGCTCACCCGGCCATCTCGCCCGACCCACAAGAAGTGCAATTCCTCCAGACTGAACCCATCCCTTGGGCATCCGACATTCTCCTCTTCTTGACCGCTGGGGAGCTCCCAAACGACCAACAGCTAGCTGCCAAGGTCAGAGCTCGATCGGCTAACTACATTCTGGTCGATGGCATCCTTTATAAACGAGGTTTTTCGCGCCCATACCTGCGATGCCTCAGCCCCACCCAGGCAACCTATGTCATGCAAGAAATCCATGAGGGGATCTGTGGCAACCACTCGGGGGCAGGTCCCTCGCTCAGAAAGTACTCCGCACAGGCTACTTCTGGCCGACTCTCAACCAAGATGCAACCGATTTTGTGCTTAAATGCGACAAGTGTCAGCGCTTCGCCAACATCCCACACGCCCCTCCTACCGAACTGATCACCCTTTGCAGCCCTTATCCATTCGCCAAATGGGGGATCGACTTGGTTGGTCCACTCCCCACCGGCCGCGGCCAGACCAAGTTTGCAATTGTCGCCATCGATTACTTCACCAAGTGGGTAGAGGCAGAACCCCTGGCCACCATCACCGAGCGAAATACGACCAAGTTCATTTGGCAGTCGATCGTTTGCAGGTTTGGCATCCCTCAAGCCATCGTCACCGACAACGGAAAGCAATTCGACAACACCAAGTACAGGCAGTTTTGTGCAGACCTCCAGATTCAACCATGTTTCTCCTCCCCTGGTCACCCCCAAGCAAACGGCCAAGTTGAGGTCACAAACCGTTCTCTCCTGAAGATCATCAAAACTAAGCTCGAAGCTGCTAAAGGCCTCTGGGCTGAGGAACTGCCACATGTACTCTGGGCCTACCGAACCACTGCCCGGACTCCTACAGGGGAAACCCCTTTTCGCCTAACATACGGCGCTGAGGCGGTCATTCCTGTAGAAGTCGGTCTGCCCACCCCCAGGGTCCTACATCCAGATCTTGCCTCAACCGAAGAACTCCGTCGAGCAGACCTGGATCTCATTGAGGAGCTCAGAGAGACTGCTGCTGTCAGATTGGCCTCGTACCAACAGAAAATGAGAGCACACTACAACCGCAGAGTCCGACCGCGGGAGTTCTCCATTGGCGACCTTGTCTTGAGAGAAGCAACTCTTGCCACAAAGAATCCAACCGAGGGCAAATTGGCAGCCAAATGGGAGGGGCCCTATGTGGTGAAGGCCCGACCACGACCAGGCACTTACCGACTTCAAGACATGGATGGCCGAGACCTTCCCCATCCCTGGAATGCTGAACACCTGAAGCGTTACTACCAATGAGTCCTTACTTTTGTATTGTCGAAATTGTTGTATTTTCCTTTTTCAATACATAATACAAATGTCGACTGGAGTTCCCACTTTCTATAATTCAACTGTCTGAATGTAGCTTCCATGCAACTTTTCTTTGCAGCGCCACTTTTCAAAAGCCTCAGCCAGACCTGAGCACTCAAGCCTCAGTCCGACCTGAGCACCTCAAAAGCCTCAGCCAGACCTGAGCACTTTCCAAAGCCTCAGTCCGACCTGAGCACCTTCAAAAGCCTCAGCCAGACCTGAGCACTCCAAAGCCTCAGTCCGACCTGAGCACCTTCAAAAGCCTCGGCCAGACCTGAGCACTCAAAGCCTCAGTCCGACCTGAGCACCTTCCAAAAGCCTCGGCCAGACCGAGCACTCAAAGCCTCAGTCAGACCGAGCACTCAAAAGCCTCAGCCAGACCGAGCACTCAAAGCCTCAGTCCGACCTGAGCACCTCAAAAGCCTCGGCCAGACCGAGCACTCAAAGCCTCAGTCAGACCTGAGCACCTTCAAAAGCCTCAGCCAGACCTGAGCACTTCAAAGCCTCAGTCCAGACCGAGCTCAAAAGCCTCAGCCAGACCTGAGCACTTTCCAAAGCCTCAGTCCGACCTGAGCACCTCCAAAAGCCTCAGCCAGACCTGAGCACTTCCAAAGCCTCAGTCGACCTGAGCACCTTCAAAAGCCTCGCCAGACCTGAGCACTTTCCAAAGCCTCAGTCCGACCTGAGCACTTCAAAAGCCTCGGCCAGACCTGAGCACTTTCCAAAGCCTCAGTCCGACCTGAGCACCTTCAAAAGCCTCAGCCAGACCTGAGCACTTTCCAAAGCCTCAGTCCGACCTGAGCTTCAAAAGCCTCAGCCAGACCTGAGCGCTTTCCAAAGCCTCAGTCCGACCTGAGCACCTTCAACAGCCTCGGCCAGTCCGAGCGCTCAAAGCCTCTGCCAAACCTGAGCATTTTCACAAGCCCCAGTCAGACCTATGAATGAAGGGTCATCAAACAAAACACTCAGTCATGGTCTGGCGCTTGACCACAATTTCAACATATTTCGACACTTAGTCATATTTTAAAGATGTCTTCCCATATTCCATTTACAAATCACATCTTCAAGCATTACATCTCAGCCTACTTTTTCAAGGTAATTTGACACTTAGTCATATTTTAAAGATGCTCCGCCATATTTCATTTGAAAATCACACCTCCAACATTTCATTTCAATCTACTTTTTCAAGATACTTTGACATTTAGCCATACTTTAAAGATGTTATCCCACACTTAAACAAATTTGCTATTTCACTCTGTATTAGAAAATTCCTTATCCTATTCTGGCTTAGGTTTGGCCTGGCACATGCATTTGCTGAAAACATCAGTGCACAAAATAGTCACAAGCAAAGCAAATCAAGACCAAATCAACACAAACAGAGATATACAAAAATGTGCCATAAGTACATCATCGACTAGAACCATAAGCGAAATTTTGTTCATTCAAACAAAGTCTATACACAATTTATTACATCACTTTAAAAAAAAAAAAAAAAAATATCTGTATACAAAGACAAAACAACCCCCCAAAAAACATCTTCAGCTCACTCTTCTCCTTCACTTGAGGCCAGGTCTTCTTCTTCCACGCCTTCGTCTAGTGGGGTCTGGGCCACATCATCTTCACCAATGACTACGCCACTCAAGTCAAGATCTGGGAAGAGCTCCTCTACCCTCCTTTTACACATTTTCCACCCACTGTCCCAGTATTCTGACATCTCATGCTTATAGAAGTCCGACTGCTGGAAGCTTGCAATAACCTCAGATTCAGCTCTCCCTTCAGCAGTCGGCCTTGATGGGCCAGCCCCTCCAGTATCTTCTCTGGCCAAGCTACTGGCAACGGCAGCATCAATCGCCATTTGGAACTCAGGGGACTCTTTGAATTGTGCAACAGCTGCAACATAAAGATCAGGGTAGGCTGCCTTCTCTGAGGCCGCTTTCGCCTTCTCTTCGTTGAGCTCTCTCTGTAAAGCCTCCCTTTCAGCCGCAGCCTTAGCCTTCTCTGCATCCAACTCCCCCTTCCAGGCCTCCACCTCAGCCGCCAACTTCCCTCTCTCTTCTTCAAACTGCTTCCGCAAGGTCTCCCCCTCCACTGCCGCCCTGCTTCGCTCTGCCTCCAACTCCTTGCGCAGGCTCTCGCCCTGCTCCACCGATCTGGCACGCTCCTCCTCTACCTCCTTCTGCAGAGTTTCAGCCTTAGCATCTGCCTCATCCTTCTGCCTGACCAGCTCTTCATTGTTACTCATGGCTTCCTCATGCCGCTCGATCGCGGTGGCACAGGCCTTCTGGGACTCCTCCAGCTTCTTCTGTTCACCAGTCAGCTGGAATTCGAGCGACGTTACCTTACGACGCACCTCCTCCAACTCCAACTTAACTGATGGCAGCTCAGAGTGGGCAGCCTTCCATATGGCACTGTCCTCCAGCTTCTTCTGTTCACCAGTCAGCTGGAATTCGAGCGACGTTACCTTACGACGCACCTCCTCCAACTCCAACTTAACTGATGGCAGCTCAGAGTGGGCAGCCTTCCATATGGCACTGTCCCCTTTCGTTTGGCCAGGTCTGCCTTGGCCTCATCCGCTCTGACCTTGGCCGCCGCCGTCTTCCTCAGCAGGGCCCCTGCCAGCGTAGTTACCTCCATTTGGGCGGAGCATAACCCCTGAACAGGTCGGCCTCACTGAATCCAGAGGCGGCGCGCAGAGCTGGTTCCTCACCATCTTCACTAAGCGGTCTGCCGCCGCCTTAGCTGGGCCACCGTCTTCCCCCAGCCTCCCAGCCACCGCTCGCGTATGGTAAATTGTAGCAGCAGAGCTGACCCCCTTCCTGGGGCGCAGGACCCCCCTGAGGTCGTTCCTCCCTCCTTTGTTCAGGACTCTTCTCCCCACCCCATGCCAATCGCAGCCCTCATGGGCACGACGTCCCTAACTTGGGAGGCTACGTCCACCACTTGTGGGACGACCCGCCGCTCCGCAGCCTCCTCCACAACTGGGGTCTCCTTCAACTTTTTGGGCGCGGGCTCATCTGCAGCCCCTCTGGGGCACTTTGCCCCTTTTCCTTCAGACCCTCTGCCTCCCCCCGTCTCACCCTCTTCTTTTTCTTCCCACGCCTAAGTCCTCCACTCCTTCAACGACCTCTCCTTCAGAGGATCCTTGGGAGCGGGCGTGGCACAAACCCACTCAAGTCCTTCTGCCCAGAGGCTTGGGACGAGGTCGAATCCTCTCCCTTGCAAGTGGTTGAGGCGGTCGTCATCCTGAGCTTCCTTGAACTTCTGGGCCTTCACCATAATGACTTGATCCTCCTCCTCCTGCGCCCTTCTTCTGGCCTCTAGCTCCGATCGATCGAGGTCCCCCCCGACCGCTGTGGACCCAATCCCGCGGCAAACAGTGCGGACGGCTGAACAAGCTCGTCCCACTTAACTTTTTCCCTCTCTCTCCACTCCTTCACCCTTTTTACTCTCTCCTCCACGCCGCACCCACCTTGCCTCACAAACTTAGTCGCACCTTCCACTTGTCCGCACTCCAACCCGCCGGCATCGGACACATAGAACCACCTGGGTCTCCAACCTTTAATTGAAGTTGGCAACCCGCCACCAAGCCCTTCCTGCACACGGCTTGCAGGGTCACCCAAGTTCTGCTGCCCCGAAGCTTTGTAGCAGCAGAAGAACTCATCCAACCGTCATGGCCTGCCCTTCCATCGCCTTTGGCCAGGCGCTCGCGCAGGATAGCAGAATCTTCCACGCATTGGGCATCAACTGCCCTGGTGCCATTCCAGGTGATTGAGCACATCCACCACGATCCGCGGCAGCGGCAATCTTAACCCACCCTTCAGCCTTCTTCATAAGGGAGAACTCCCCCGGCCTGACGTCGGACGGCCTATCGTTGATGTCGGCCGCACCAACTGCACCTCCGCTGGAATTTGGTACTTCTCGCGGATAACCTCCAACTCCGCCGCCGGTAATAACGGACCTGTCAGCCTCGAATGCCAATGGTCTGGTTCCACCTGGCTGATGGGTTGGGCCGCGGCTACCACGGTGGAACCATGGCCACGCGCTGCGTTTCTCCCCGTCGTTGGGACCTAATACTGAACCGCCAGTTCTTCTGCATCATCGTCCCCCAATGGGTCCACCCTGACGATTGCAGTCTCTTCCTGAGCCATTGCTAAACTGTGTCTGCAGATAGCTTCGGATGCAGGTTCTAAAAATTAGCAGAAGTGTTTCAATGGGGTATCGTCAGCAACGAAAGCACTAATACTTCGAATATTTTGAGTTTTGCAAAACAGGTAGTAATCGAATAATACCAAACGCCCACGGCTTACGCCGTATTCCAAGGGTCCAAGTTCATTTTCGCCAGTTTGAAACCTTTCAAATCACCCGCCAAAAATTGTATCATCAATGCCCATAATAATGTTTTGACGTTTCACTCCTGATCTAACGCTTGACGCTTCCCCTTCCCCACGTGCACGGCCCAGATGCACTGACTTCTGCCATCACCCTGACTTTTCCACTTCAAATCATCACGTGACACGCCGCCCCTTGAGCCCGCGCCCCCCCGGTCGGCCACTCACGGTCTTCCTCTCTAGCTCGGCCACCTTCATGGGTCGGCCTCTCCCGCTCGGCCACCCTACGTCACAGTCGGCCTCTCCCGCTCGGCCACCCTCATGCTCGCCTCTCCCGCTCGGCCTCCATCACGGCCGCCTCTCCCGCCCGGTCACCCCTCGGTCGGCCACCTCACGGTCTTCCCTCTAGCTCGGCCTCCATCACGGTCGGCCCTCTCCCGCTCGGCCACCCTCATGCTCGGCCTCTCCCGCTCGGCCTCTCACGGTCAATCTCCCCCTGTAGGTCAGCTTCATCTCCACTATCATTATTCCCTTCGTTGGACTAAAGCTGCACTCGGAATGGGGACTACTGACAGGGATAGGCCATAGAGCCCACGGCCCACTATACAACCCGGTTAGCCAAATTCAACAGCTGGAGTCCAACTGGACAGGGAAGACCAACGATGCTCGGCACGTGGAAGGCGCAGAACAGACCACGTCAGCAGACAAAGATCTGCAAAGTTATTGCCACAACACATCACCATTAATGCAGCCCATCACAGCATTTATTACGACAACACCTCTCAGCCGGAATCACACCCCCTCGCCCTGAACAAGGCGAATCACGCCTCAAGCTTTCGGCGGGGACAATCAGAACGACGGAGACAGCGAAATGATTACAGTGGGATATAAGCTAAACTCGAAGAGAAGAAGAAGGTTAAGTTTTTCATCCTCCTCTCCCTCTCCCTCTCTCTCTACATTTGGTCCATCACCTTTATTGATTCATACACCGGAGGGTTCGCCGGGGGACTACCCGTTCCCCGATTGAACTTGTTTGCAGGTTATCCAGTGGGCTTAAGGAGCTTGGATCAGTCCGACCCATCCACCTAGACGAACTGCATCATCAAACATGTTCCATAAGAGTGTATGTTAACAAGAAACATATAAACTAGTGTTTTTTTAAAATTGTGATGATATATATATATATATATATATAAAAGAAGAAGAAGAAGAAGAAGAAGAAGAAGAAGAAGAAGGGCTAGAGCTAAATTTTGACCGATTGAACTGAAAATATGATGATGTTGCGAATCTGGGACTATTCTTCATTTTCTAGCTTAATTTTTGAGGTAGAGATTTTCTTAACACTGTATATGTATTTTAGTTTCATTTTGTGTTATTTTGATAGTTAAATACATTTGAGAAATTAGGGTTTCGATTATATGTATATAAATGCTCAAATTAGGGGAAACTCTCAAATTTTTTTATTTTTTTATTTTTTTTATATCAAATTTCAAATTGATCCTCTTGCGAGTAACCTATGATTTTGAATTTGTGAAAATTGTGTGTTTTAAGAGAGAGATCCCCAATTTTTTTTTCCTTAAACCCTAGAAAGTGCAAATGTTGAAATTGGGATTTTGTTGATGAAATTCACGAAATTCATAGAGTTTTGAATATTGGACACATGTATTGAAAATGATGAGATTTTGAGAAACATTGAGTTATTGAGAAATGTTGAGGGATGATATCCTATTTGAGATTGTTGGGAATTATTGAATTATCTTCTATATATATATATATATATATATTGTCTATTTTGAAATATTGAATTAGAGAGAATTAATTTGGCAACTGGTGGAGGGTTGTCCTGACATGTTGTAGAAATATGCATGTGAATTAGGAAAAATTGAAACAATTGCAAATGCATGCATATCATTGAACATTTCATGTATACATGTTTTGAATTCCGTGCCACATTTGAGAAATGCATTGAGATTACTTTTGTTGAGAACAAAATGATTGTTTTGGAAATGGGATAAATATCTTGGTGAATCCGGTTAGGGAATATAGTTTGTTGAGAATTAAGTTAGTGTGACACCTCGAAATAATTAACATTACCCCATCCCATATTAGTGCTATAATTGATCAATAATCTTATAACTTCTATTAATTATATCTTTGATCATTACAAAAGATGACATATGTAATATATATTCCCCAATCCTAGATTCTGAATTTACAGCATATAGCATAGATACAAGAGTAAAAGAGAAATAAAACCAAGTACTGAAATGTCTTATTGGCTACAACTTTCCAAAACGATACTTGGTTACAACAAAATGAGTTTAAACTCAATACAAGTAAAGCCCTGGGCTTAAACAAAATAATTATATCAAGAAACAAAAAATGAAGCCTTAAGCTCCAAATCCTCCCAAGCTATGTCCTTGGTGAAGCATATCATTAACACCTAAAAGTTGTTTTCTATGTAGGGTGAGCCATAACCCAGTAGAGATACTCCAACACAGCATATGAATCTTAGCAAAGTTATAAGGTGAATGCATATGCATGCCATTTGTCAAACAATTCCTCGTTTTCCATCTCAAACAATGTAATGCCAGATTATAAATCAATTCATGAAAATAATCATTTTATACAGAAAACAGGGTAGTTGATACAAAACACTGGAAATCTCTAGGCACGTGTTTGCCAGTAGGCTATACAAGCACTATTAAAGCCATTTTACTGGTACTAACTCGAATGATCGGCATCTAACCGCGCAGGTTTATGGACTTTCACCAAGGACACACCGGCCAACATAATAAAGCCACAATTACACCCCTTAACTAGTTTACCACGGTATTCACCCCTTTTTCTCAAAATTAATACATTTATAATGTTCAATATGAAATGTTGCTCAATGCACAATATATGAGAAATTAGTTTCAATTTAATCTAATCCTCATGCAATATCTACAACAATCAAGACTATCCTTCACCGATAGCCCAAAACAGATATTTCTATTCAATAGATGATTCCGATCAAAAGATACAATTTCATCAATTACAATGAGAGTAATACTACATATCCAACTCACCATCACCATCAATATAAGCATTGTTTCAATTTCATAATATCCAACATCATTTTCCATTTCCTTTCGCAATTCCAAATATTCAAAAATCTAAGGCAAAACTCCTTTTGTTTGACAAAATCAATTTCAAGAAGAAATATCCACTATTTTAACATATCTCACTCATAAATACATCTCCACAACTATTTTCAAGAATCCATTTGGAAAACCCCTCTTTTGATTTCAAATCCAAACCCTTGGTTTTTCCCAAAATTTTCCAAATCAATGCCCCTTTCCAATAACAAATAACTACGCTAAAAATCATATAAAATAGTTAAAGAAATCCCTACCTCAAAGTAGAAGACACGAAGAAATAATGGGTAGAACTTGATGGAGTCGAAAACACTAAGCCTGCGTTTGGTTGTGTTTTGTAAATGTGATTTGAGAGTATGAGTTTTATTTTGAGTTTGTGTGTTGTAGAATTATTATTTGAGTGTAGAAAATTTGTTTGGTAAAGAGTTTTGAAAATAGTTTTGGAAAAGAGGTTTGATTTGAGTGGGAAATTGTTGATGTGACATTTGATATGTGATACAAAAATTTACAACTCATAACTAAACATACAACTCAAAATTATTTTAAAGCACATAAAAAATTTAAAAAATTTCAGAAAATATTTTTCCCAATTATATAAGTCAATTGAAAAAAAAATAAATAAATAAATAAATAAAAAAATCTGTATTCAGAGGACATCCGGGTGGACATCCCCTAGGACATTCGGGCGGACGACCCATGGGACATCCGAGTGGTCTTCCCCGTTTGCAAAATTTTCACAAAACAACGGCTGATGCACAGAGCTCTCTGCAGCGCTCGTGAAAATTGATTTCAAAACCATAACCAAACATCATACTCAAACACACGCGTAGAAAATTGATTACAAATCACAACCAAACAGAGCCTAACTTTTTCGATTAAATGAAGCCCTTGACGTGGTCAATGTTTTACTCGAAAGGATTAGATTGAGAAAACCCATGGATTGAGAGCATTTGGAGCTAGAGTTCAAGAACTAGAGATACAGTAAGATATAGGGTTTTGGAATGTTTAGAGAGAGAAAGAGAGAGGTGAAAAAGTGACTGAGAATAGCTTCCTCTCGAATTGATATACGCACAGATCGATTGAGCGCAAGAATGGTCGT
Source organism: Camellia japonica (assembly GCA_030407325.1). Lineage (NCBI taxonomy): Eukaryota > Viridiplantae > Streptophyta > Magnoliopsida > Ericales > Theaceae > Camellia > Camellia japonica. The sequence goes on from JAPPVO010000029.1 coordinate 92,875,733, forward strand.
ACCACCTTCAGAAGTGCCAGACTCAGACTCACCAGACTGACTTGAATCTGATTCTGACTTAACAAAGTCGAAGGAATCAGACTTAGACTAGTTATCTGAATCAGAACTTTCAATGGAACCCTTTTTGAAATGCCAAACCAAACGTGAAGCCTCTATTGCGTCCAGAATGAGATCGGTACAATCCACTGCTGGTCTATCCTCGATCACAGAAATAGTCACACTATCCCCCAAGTTAGTAGGCTCAGCTCCGATGCTGGGACCCGCCAAGAGGTCAGCCAATATTATCCCTAGAAGTTTCTCTTCACTGCTCTCTAAATTGGCACTTGTTTCCTGCCCCGCATCAATGCTCGGATCGATCCATTCTCCCTCGCTATCTGACAGCTAATGATTGTAGAAAATCTCGAACCCCGGGTACCTCTTCCTTGTCTCTTGTTCAATCTACAGCTTTGGAACCCACAGAAGGGGGAAGTCTTCTCCTTAATGAACAAAGCGTCCATTCAGAGTCCCCCTGATTGGTTTGTGAATCAACTCAAACTGCCTTCCAGTTTTCTTTGCCTTGATTTTTCTGTCACTTCATCTCCTTTCCTCTTCCAATCCTCTTTAGTCAGTTCATATCCCAACTCGAAAGCATGGGGGTTATGACTCACTTCCTTGGTAACATTGATTCCTTGCCTCCCCGCTTTTACCCAATCTTGATCCAGAGAGATGCCCCTGTTTGTTCATCATGTATATGGACTATGCTCTTACGTAATTTCCCCCATCTTCTGCAATAATGGTCTGCACCAATCGTGCCTCTGCCAAGGTGAACCTCGAGAGGAACACATCCTGTTCTCTACATAATATCTCTAACAGGGGTGTGGTGGTTCCTGAGGGAAGATGGATTCAAGAATTTCCATAAACCGTCGCAATCTCTTCCTTGAACGAGTATTTTACTAATTGGTGCACCGTCGAAGAAACTGCTTTTATTCAGTGTAACCAAGGCCTACCCAATAGCAAATTGAAGGTCGCTGGTACATCCATAATATCAAACTCAATCTCATGTTCAGACGAATAGATCAATATCTGGCTATTGAAGGTTCTTATAACATCACGGCTGGTATTGTCATAAGCTCGGACAACTTGAGTTGTAGGCACAAAGTTAGCTGGTTTCAAGCCTATAACGTAAGCAGTCCTCATTGGACATATATTGATTGCTAATCTAGTGTCTACCAACATCACGAGGATCCATTTCTTACAGCTTTCCAAAGTCACAGATAGAGGTTTATTATGATTGGTCCCTTCAGATGTCAATTCCTTATCTGTGAAGGACAACATTGGGGTAATGTCCCCGGATGTGACCAAGGACACCAGTTGATCGGGTGTAGTATGTATAGGAAACTTGGCTTTATTCCATGCCTTCAACATCGATTGTCTATGTCCTCGAGAAGCCATTAGTAACCCCCAGATTGAGATATCTACCTAAATCTTCTTGAGTTGTCTCAATACCAGATCTTCCTCTACTTCCTTCTCCTTCATCTTCTCAATGTCCTTACCAGAGGGCTCTCCTTAGTCTAGGGGTAGGGGTTTGAAATAGCGGCCACTTCTAGTCAGGTGGTTAAGCTCCATTTTATGCCATATATCATCAAGGACATTGGTTCCCTACCCCTCATCAGTATAAGCGGAGTTCAGATCATTATCTTCCCACCGCTTCTTTTCAGTCATATTCTGATAATTATCTGGTTCTGCTCAAATCATGTCGATGCTGTGATAACCATTCCTCGGCTGAAAAGGTGAGATGAGCCAGATATCAGAAGAAATTCCCTCTCCCTTTACCTGCTTCCAGACTAGTCTTGATCTCTGTAGTTCTTCCTCTCTTTCTTGTTGAAAATGTTCTAGTACTTACTCTCTTTCGGCAATTGTCTCTTTCTCAGACTTCCCGTCTCCATCACCATTTCCCTCTTCCATCAGGCACTTTTCTTTGGCGTTATTTTCTCCATTTTTGCCTGTCTTTTCCTTCGTCTGTTCCTTTATTTCAGACTCTTCCTCATTACTAGACCTCCCATGATCAATTTCAGCTTGCTTGGATCCCATCGTCCAATCTGTACGTTCCTCAAATCTTGTTCCTCAAAGAAATGGAGGTTCTCCAAGTCTTCTTCTATTTCTGTCAGGTCGTCTAGACCTTGTTCTGGCCCATTCTCTCTAACAACATTGATACTAAGTCAAGTAATTCAATCATCGACTTTTCTTGATCGAAGGCCACGATGTATCGGTTGGGATCATACGCTTCCATGGAGATGGTCTTTTTTTCCATAACCTAGACATCAGGCATCTCTTCTTTCAATAATTCTCCATTCTCCTTGACTACCGTCACCACAGGCTTTGGTTGGGGTTCGGGTGTTGCATTTATCATGCACAAGTCTGTACTTTCTGGAATAACCTGTGACGCCCCATTCAAATTTTCGTGCTTTGTCTTCATTATTTGCTACGTATCGAGTCGCATAACGCACCAACTCCTCGAAGTTTGCCACATATTGGGTCATTATCATTGTGCCTTATTCTAGGTTCTGAAATTCATGGATTCTTTCTTATTTGACTGTGTTTGGGAAGTACTTCCTCAAAAATAACTCTTTATACTGCGCCCATGTCATTGTGGTGATGTCCTTGGATTCCCGAATCAGGGCCCATCCATGATCTGCTTCCCTTTCAAGTTGGTAAACTGCTAGAGCAATTCTATCAATGTGTTCAGTTATTCCCATCGTATTGAACATCTTTTCAATTTGCCGGATCTAGTTTTCAACAATGTTAGGATTGGGTTTGCCAGTGAAGATTGGCAGTCTCTGTTTGCGAAACTCGAAGAATAGATGTGCCATCTCATTTTGACGTGTTCTCTTCAGCCTTCCTAATTCTTCCAAAATTTGATTTCTGACATTCCCGGGTAAGTCGACAGTGGGTGTAGGGGCGTGATCGTGATTGTTGACCCCAGGTGCCCTATTCATGTTTATCTTGGCATCATCGTTGCGGTTGGCGTGTTGTTGTTGCCTACGTATTTGTTTGCTCTTATACAGTTCACCATCTACCAAACGTGCAGTTAAGTACAGGTTAGGGTTTTGCTAATGCGGTTAGTCAAGGAAATTACTAAGATGAAATGCTTTACTCAAAACACAATCCAAGTAACACCTAATAAGCACCTAAGGTAGTCTTATTCAACCATCGATTCCATCACCACTCTCGGTTGCTCTGGGGTAACTGGATGTTTCAATTCGTTGATTAAACCTAACCTTTCTTTATTATGAAATTCTAGTTCCACTGCCCTTATCTAAAAGGCTTTCTTCAGCACTTGGTACCAATACTAGAATCGTCGATGCTTGACTATATAATTTCATGAATTGACATTGCCATGCCCGAAATTCGAAGAAACGCCCTGGGGTTGGTCAAGAAAATTTTAATTTTTGACATCTTCTAGTTTCTACACTAAGTAGTGTTATCATAATATAATATAGTCAGTGGCAAGGTTATATCTAATAGCAAGTCGAAACGCGTGGGTAAGGGTTGAACATAAGCTTTGATACTAAGTTGTGACGCCCCAAATTTTGGGAACATCGATAATATAATACAACGATATACTAGGGTTTAACTAGCAGATACACAACATTTTTAAGGCACAAAATACAAATAATTGCACTAAAAGAAAATATTAATAATAGTTACAAATAAAATTCTTCAAGTCTTTAAATATAGATTAGTTTCTTGATACAAAAAGATTATCCAAAATACAGGAAATATAAAATCTAATCTCTAAGGCAGGCATGGTTCCTCAAAGCTTTTAGGGATTCCATTCTCTGTGTAAAACTTGCATTCACTTGGCATAAAATGCCATGAGTTTGGAATGCCCAGTAAACACACACACCCCGTCCGTTTTCCCATTCCAAATACACAAGTAAATTAATGGCATGATCATAACACACAACAAAAACAACAATTAAGCAAAATTTATAATAAATTTCAATTATCATGAATAATAGTCAATTTCAGTTCTCATAAATAACAGTCAATTTCAGTTCTCATAAATAACAGTGCTCTTGAATAACAGTTAATTAAGTTAGTTCTAGGCAACTCCCAGCGGAATGTCGTTCCTACCCAAACACTAACACTAGCCACGAGTAATTTTGACTCCCCCTTGGTTAATACAATACCAATGCGTCGCTTACTGCATAACCACCAGTGCATCGCTTACCGCACAATTACTAATGATGCCCGCGCACCTAGGTTACATACCTGAGTGGTGACATCACGGTCTGCCCCAAGGGAACAGGCTCTCGGGGATACTCTCCTTGTGTGAGACACTCACTGCTACCCTTATACCTCCTAATTCCGTTAAGCAACCAGAATACCTCCCGTGCAATGTAAGGGTTTGAAAACACACTTGCGCAAGACTTCACCAAAATGGAATACATTCCATTATATTGTACTTTTGAATTCATCATTCATTATTCCATAAAATTTAGTACAATGATCGTAACCCATTACCACCCAATTCGATTTCCCATTTATTAAGTGCATTATGTTCTCGGTTATAGTAAAGTATGGTCAAGATAATTACGAAGCCAAACTAAACACAAAGTAATTTATGCATGGTAAACAAATTCACAATTTATCATAGTTTACATATCAAGACTTAAATATTTAAGAAACATAGCACATAAGAGTTGCAAGCCAATTACAAACACATTAACACAAATTTTCAGATTTTCAGATTTGAGCCAGCTGGGAAACTATTATGGAAAAATACTTTTATTGGCCCTAAGTACGTGGCCTCATGTGAGTTTGTAGATAAATGAGTCTAGTTTCAAACTCAATTTACAAAAGTGGGCTAGGTATTTTAGATTTTAAGATAATGCAGAATTAAAAAGATCTATCCAAATTCCTTGTCTGTTACACAAATCGATTTATCTCTCAAACCTCTCACTCTTTGAGTTCAAACAAATTTTAAATTGGAATATAACACCAAGATTAAGATTTTGACATAAAAGTGGACTCAAGATTATTTTTCTGGAATTTTCTAAAAATAGAGAAAGTTGACTGTTTTTCTGGTTCTATGAGTAACAAACTTAGAAAAATTGTTTAGGTTATAAAAATACATCCTTAGGTCCTACCAAAATTATCACATACTCTAGACATACAAAATATTATCCATAAAAATTGATTTTTAGTTTATAGAGTTTTGATGGGAAAATAAATTCAAGAGAGAGAAAAGAATTACTACTAAAAATTTAAGAAAGAAAGAAGCACACAATTTCTTGATTAATACACATTTATACAAGAGTGTAGGCCTAGACTACAACATATATATACAAATAGCATGTATTAGGAGGGGAAAAACAAGTGATAAAAGAACTTGAGAGAAGAGGTGATGTACGTTTACCTTTGTTGTAAAAGGCTCAACACAATTCTTCTTTTTCTTCTTCTCTTCTCTTCTCTCTTCTCTCTCTCTCTCTCTCTCTCTCTCTCTCTTTCTCTCCAAGATCACTCTCTCTCACTCCTATAGAGAAAGGATTGGAAGGTTTCTTAGGGACTAAGTTTCATAAGTGTAATTTGTCAAAGTTATCCATCAATGCCATAAAGGCCTTTTCATCCATCACATGGCCAACTAGTTGGGCTCCAAGAAATATGTATACATATATATATATATATATATAAAAGATATTTGTATTTATAAACATAAAATAATAGGCACAAGTACATTAATTAATAAAATATTACAATTAAGGTTTGAAATGAATAAAATAGAAGTATACAGGGACCAAGTCTAAATTCATGAAACCTTAATATTTATTATTAATATACTAACATTAGAAAATAGTTAAAATAATAAATTTGGGTCCTGTTAAATTAAAGCGCAAAGAAAGGCGAGAAACCGAACGAAAATGGTGTTGTCCAGAATTAAGATTTTAAAGTAATTAATCTATAATTATAGAGTATAATAATTAATACCAGGGTTTTAAAGGTGATTATTAATCTACCGAAGTCAATTAGGGTTGGTGGTCACATTTGGTTAGAGCTATGACTTTATTATCTATGAGATCCTAAATCTTATGACGGAGACGGAAGCAACGGTCAGTATGATGGTTGTGTTGCTGATGGAAAACACAATATTTGGTATGGTCATGCCTGGCCAGGAGTGGGCCGGGGATAGGTCGAGGGTCAAGGGGCTTGAGGTGCTCTTTTTCTATCAAGACCTTTAGAGCACGGGTTAGACTCGTTTGAAGAGGGGTAAAGGTTCTGAGTTGAGTTTGAGCCGAGCTGGTGATTTGTGAGTTTACACTAGAAAAGGAATCAGCTGTCTTGGTTGTGGTGGTGACAACATTGACTTCAGTGGGCCTAGGAATAGTGCTACTGCTAGCATTAGTACCCTTGGTAAATGGCCTTTTTGCAGGTTCGCGTGTCCTCTGAATGATCCTCTCTTTGAATGCACTCTCGATCTGAACCCCTAATTCATGTAAAGCGGCAAAAGTGGACAGTGGAGCGACTATCATCCTTTGCAGCATGTCCTGTTCAAGATTTTGAACCACCAATTGGACTTGCTCCTTCTCTGAAGGCCTGTTTGCCATTCAAATGGCTTTTGCCCTCCATCTCGCAACAAAGTCAATAAAGAGCTCTTTGGGATTATGAGAAGTTACCTCTAGCTCATTAATTGTCACCTCTATCTGAGTGTTATAGAAATACTGATTAACAAATCCCTTAGCTAATTCTTTTCAATTCTGCTTGGTCGAATCCTCTTGTTTGGCATACTAGGTGGCTGCCGCTTCTGATAGAGTTCTCTTGAACAAAGACAATTTCCGAGCCCATGTCAGGCCTATTGGTCTTAAGACATCTAAGAAGAGATGGATGTGGACGATCGGATCTCGACTTCTGTCGAATCTGTCGATATGCGGCATCTTAAACTTCTCTGGCAACCTTACAGAAGCCTCAGTGTAACCATCATCAATGTCCGGGATAGAGCTAAAGCCTTAAGACTTTTTGAGCTAGTGGAGATGGGGTGGGATTTGGCTGGTGGCCCAGGATGGGATGAACAATAGATGCTCTAGATGAGTGACACAATTTAGTGATGGTTTCATCTTGAGCATCGATCTTATTGTTTAACATATCCATGGCCTTTTGAAAGGCCGTCATCATGGCCATAACTTCTTTTGGACTCTGTGCCATTACAGATACGAGAGAGTCAACTATTGGAGAGCTGAGTGGATGGAAACAGATAGGTGATTGGTGAATGCTCTGTACTGGCAACAACTGCATGAATCTCTTTTTTCGAAAAGCCAATGAGAGAGAAACTAACACTGTCTGGCCTTCAACCAGATCTCTGATCTTGCAAAGCCTATCGGTGTGAGTGCACAAAACTTAGGGAATATTAGTCCTTTCTGAAGCTATGATTACAGGACTACCTAGCAAAAGAAATAAGAAAAAAAAAGCAAAATTCAAAAATCAGACAGCAACTTAGCCTAATTTCACTAGAACAGATATGATCACAACTGAATGACTGTACTCTCCATTGAATTCTGCCCAACAAACCAATATAACTGAACCACTGATATGAATTCAAGAACCCCTATATAGATCCACTGCATAGCACATAGCAGGTAAAGAGAGCACAAACACTTCTATGATGGGGTAGGATTACCCTGTCTTAGTTTTGGAATGATCTAGAGTTTCACTACTTCAAACAAGCGGGTATCACAACATCCTAAATATGGGAGAGCATCCTGTCCTATTTTTGAAAAGTCACTAGAGCTTACTACATGCACTAGGCCAATTGGTCAACGGGGTAACTCAGTAAGATTACCTAATATACCTCTCACACCTAATACCGAAAAGTAAAAGGAGAATCAAACGGTACGGCGGTAATCCAGGTTCAAGGGTTGTGTTCCCAACATGACATTGCCTACGTTCGTCTAGCCTTTTGGTAAGCTGTTCGGGATATCAGATGGTAAACATAGTGATTTAAGAGCACCATGTAAATAGAATGCAAAAAACATATATATGTAGATAAAAGTTCACATCATGAAGTTCAAGTCAAGTTCTCTGACAATCCCAGCAGAGTCGCCAGAAACTGTAGCTAGTTTTTCGTGCTCCTCAGAGGAGTTTAGTCTCCTTGGATGTGATTTCCTACAGTTCAGACTCCCGTGATTTTGAGTCTGGCTTCACAAGTGCAATGTGAAACAAAAAAACGAATGAGAATCCAGATCCGACAAATCTTTAGAAAATCCATTAATCACAAGAGATGCCAAAAATGGACTGCATTACTAGATTTTAGAGTCACCACCTAATATTTTTGAGAGAATTAGGAAACTCGTGACTCGTGCCAAAGGCCACTTGTCCGTCATAATCAAAGTTGTCTCGACTTGGGAACTTAGATATGAGAGAGGAAGGTCATGAATTGAGAACCCCACTCACCCGATCAAAGATCAACTTCTATTAAATCATGATATGTATCTTATAGACATTATATGCTCATATTTTGATTATTAATGTGTTAACATTACTATGTGAGGCAAACGAGTATAGACCACATCACTTATTTTTGGAATGCTTTAATTTCATACTTTTTTTGAAAAAGTGTTGAATATGTACAACTCAAAGGAAAAATAAGCTCATATATACGACAACCAAAGTCATTCCAATTTAAGCAAAATAGCTCCATCCACAGGCATTTAGAGAGTTATTTCAAATAAGCACGTATCCTCATGGTAGTATACTCATCATGAAAAAAAAAAAACACAACACACACACACACACACACACACACACACACACATATATGAGATGCTAAAGCAAAAATGCTTACCTAGTACTCAACCGTGGCAAGCCAAAGAAAAGAAGATAATTCATGATCCTAATATGTAAAATGGCTAATGCAATGCATACCAAAATGCAACAATTAGATTTGGCTACTAATATGACATGTGAATCAACTCAAAGCACGAGGTAGCACACACAATCAAGTAGGAAATGATAACGACATCAAGTATGATGAGCCGAACCTTAATGCATGCAAAAATGGATACGATGCATGGGAATGATAAAGGAAAACATGATGCTTTATACAACCACAATAAGTATGTAAATAAAAAGAAGAAAGAAATGGAGGTTGGAAGACATACATCAAGTGTTACAAATTTGCCCTCTTTACAAGAGGATTCGAATGGCCTAATTAACTAATTATTACAAACCCAGATGAATAAACTAATCTAAAGGAGTTAAATGAAAGGATGGAAATTGTGTGCACGTAAACAAGAACATCCTTCGGAAACCTCTCTGTCTGTTGCTAGAAATTGCTCTGTTCGTAGTCAAAAAACAGTTCTGTTTTGACCTCATGATCTGCTTTGCTTAGCTGAATAACCACCATTATCGTACAAAAGAGTTGGTCGACTAGCTTGATGAACTGGTCGGCCATACACTTGCATGGCCGATCGGCCACTGATTTTGGAAAATCTGTTGCAGCAGAACTGCCACAGAGCAAAAACTGAGGGTTTTTAAAGGATGTTCATCCTTCATGCTCTCTTCTATCATGAAGATATTCAAGGAGGAAATAGGTTTACTTCACAAATCATCAAACATCCCAAGGGTATTTATATGATGATTAATGAAGCAAATGGATGGAAGATTTAATGAATACAAAGCTAAAGCTAATTAAAAAAAGAAAATCACTCAAAGAAATGGTAGGAACCTACTATATCTCACAGTGAATAAGAGTAAATGAGTACTCAAATTTGGAGAGAATAGGTTAATGAGAACAATTTTTGAAAGGGAAGCTTGTAAATAAGAGATTACATCACTGAAGAAAGAAATTAGAGACTCTTCTCCCTACACATGGAACATAGATTGACATCCATTTCTATACTTCAAAATGGAACTAGGAGAGAGTTTTTAATACTTTGGATGAAAGAGCTCTCTCATTTAGCTTCAAAGCAAAATAAAAGGAAAGCTAAGCAAATGAATGAAAACTATAAAAAGTTGTTGCATGCTCATCTTCCTACTCATGAAATAAGGATGAGACATCCATTTCTATGTTTCAAAAATAGAACTAGAAAAGAGCTTACAACACTTTAAAGAAGAAAATAGAGAAAATCAAAAATTAAGCTAACTATTTAAAGCTTTAAACGCACAACTCGTCAAAAATTGTTGATTACACCTCTTTTATTCATGGAACAAGGATGAGAAATCTATTTCCATGTTTCGAAAATGATCGAGAAAAGAGTTTTTCAACACTTCTAACACGGAAGCTACTACCTAGCTTCAAGGTGAACAACAATAGTATGAAAGCAAGATTTACAACTAGTTAATCAAACTTGTGGTGGGGTGGCTAAGCTCTAAACCCCCTCATGATCACAAGGTTCCAATATACTATGGAAAGCTATAAGAACAAAAGGAAAGCGATCAATTCAAATGGATTGGCGACTATATCCTAAACACACCAAATCTGTGAGTACTATTACACTATTACAAGCCCATATTCAGTTCATATCACATAAAAATAACCTAAAACAGTGTTGAAAAGTAACTAAAAAGAGCAAATATGAAAGAGTATAAAAGGATTACAACTACCCTATAGAAGGGTGGCTAGCCCTTCTACTTTTAACAAAGCTTAATCACATTTTTAAGCCTAAAATAACTCTAAAAATTAGTGTATTATGTCAACAAATGAAGAGCAAAAGAGTAAAAGAAAAAGTGATGAAAGGAGTTCAAAGGTTAACTTCTTGGAAAGAGGAAGAGCTTCTTAGTTAGTAAATTTCAATCCAAACACCCTCAAGTATCTGAAAATAAGGTTCAAAATTTCAGTAAAAAACTTCAAGTTTGAGCTTCAATGGTGTATTTGTAGTGTATCTATTTTGAATGTCAAGAGAAAGAGCTTTGAAGAAACTCTTAGGCTTCTGAAACAATTCTCTAACCCTAAATTCTGAAGGGAGATTGTCTATTTATAGATTTTCAACCACTTTTCAATGGAAATATCTTTAAAAGTGGACAAGTGGCCAAATCCCGTGCATGGGAGCAACTTGTGCTGCAAATGCAGAATCTGACACTAAACATGATCGGCCAGCCACTCAATTTTACGGTCGGCCCAAAGAAAATGGTCTACCGGCCAATCAATTGGCCTACTGTTCTCTGAGTGGTCAGGCTACAGAGAGAGAAAAAAAGGTTTTGGTCAAAAAAGATCACAAGGTTTGGGTTTGAAGCTTGAAACCAAATTCTTTTGTTGAATATTCGAAAGATGCATAGCGTAACATTTCGTCATCGGGTGTTCGGAATGAAGCGCCTAAGTCTTAAGGGCAGTCAAAATGAGGTGTCTACACATGGGTATTTCCTTTGTGTCACAGTATGGATTTTTTTGCTATTTATTTTATTTTTATTTTTTGTATTTTTTTTTAGTTCACTTGCACAAGACAATATGCACACAAGAAAAAAAAAATTAGTAACACTTGCACAAGAAAAATATATATATTAAAATAAAAAAATAAATTACAATAAAAATTACCTCTGAATCAGACAACTTACTTTTAGTTCCTGGCAACAACACCAAAAATTAATTTGATCGTTTGCACATTAAAATATTTTATTTAAAATCAAGTAAAAACAACTACTCTATAGAATAGCGGTTAAAACTAGGTATCGATCCACATGGACTAATGATGAATAATTTAATTTAGAAATTTAGATTTGATTACGAATATTTGGAGTGAAAATTAAACAATTAATTAAACAAAATGAAACAAATATCTTGAAATTTCGAATCCATCACTAACCTCATAATTGAGAGTAATTGTATTCGGTCCTTAGAATACCATTGATGTGAATACTGTAATGTAAGTTGATTAGAAATAGATCATCAAGAGGATCTGTATATCAAATCAGAAAACCATGAATCATTTTGGCTCAGCATGAATCGTCATCACTAAACTATGGTTTGATATACAATTCTAATAAACAACACTGAAAACCATTGTATAACATGATTTGAAAAAAATAGTTATTACGAAAAAATCTAAAAGTTAAACAAATATATCCAAATCAAATTAAAATTAAAAATACTAAATACAACTTATCCTAATTATTTGGTTAGAATTTTATCTTTATCCTAAGACAGAAAAATAATTTCAGACACTAATATTTACAAACTAAATACTTAATATTTTTTTTTCCTTCTTTTTCTTAGCCGCCACACCTCGTTTGTTTGTTTTTATTTTTCTTTTATTTATTTGTTTTTGCCTCTGTTTGGGAAGAGGCTTTTTGGACTTTTTTGGCTAAACTAGCCACAAAAGACAAAATAAGTTATTTTAATCACAACAAACAAAATATCACATCTAACCCATAATCATTATACTATTCTCTCACAAAAAAAATCAAAAAAGTTAAAAAGTCAAAAAGCTCTTCCCAAACCAAGTTTTTTAGCCCAAGCTAAAATAGTCAAAAAAATCAAAAAATTAACCCACTTTCCAAACCAACCCTTTGTTTCTTTTTCTTTTCTTTTGTTCTTTCTCACCACTTTATTTTTCTTTTATTTATTTGTTTTTGTTTTTGTTTCTTTTCTTTTGTTCTTTCTTACCACTTTTGAATAATTTATCGTACATTTTATAATACATTAATGTATAAAATATTTAAAAGATATTATTACTGTAATTTATATACAAACACGTACAAACATATCACATCACATAAATTACAAAATAATATAATTAAATAGATTAGCAAAATATATATTAATAGATTAAATGTATATCATTTAAGTATCAATCAAGAATGAAATTCAAAATTTAAAAAGATTATTTGAAATATTTTAAATAAGTGCACTTTTTAATTTTTTGTGAAATATGGATTAGGTACGGGTTGAGTTTGAAGTGATGGGGTAGAAAGGTGATGTGATTTAAATAAGATGATATGACTTAAATAGGATAATGACTTTTTGACTTTTTAAATTTTTTAAGGGATAACAAACAAGGCCTAAATGTATCACAATTAAAAAATTAAAAATCAAAATGACATCATTGCAAGTGACCATTATAATAATATAAAAATATTTAACAATCTTTTTATTATCTTTAGAATAATGTTATATGTACTAACTGGTATACTAATTAGTGTACTAATTAATGATGTGTCATAATTTTCGAAGTTTTGAATTTCATAATGAATAATACTAAGAATCATGAAAAAAAATCATGGAATACTTTATGAAGATTTTTCATCATTTCATTAGTGTGTGATGTTTCTTATATGTATAATTTAACACTGAAAAATCTTTCATAATTACTTTTATGATATTTTTTTTATAATATGTAACATTACTCTTTTGTAATGAATGGAGTCATAATTTTAAAAATAGTAATAATATAATTATAATGATATATTAATTAGTATAGTGCGTGCAGCACTATGGTTATCTTTAATATAATATCCATTGCCAGACTTCTTTACACTTTTTACGTACAAATTTCTCGGATTCCTTCTCTTTTCAATTCTTCCCCCCTCTCTCTGTCTCTGTCTCTGTCTCTCAATCAAACCCATCAATGGCAGCAGTAGTCACAAATATCGGCATTGTCGACCACCAGTTACCGGAAGACACCCACAACCTCTACGACGTAACCCTGTTCACCGACCGAATCAAAACACTCGTCACTCGGTCTCCCTTCTTCGTTGACTCCTGGATCTCCGAAATCACAGCCATCCATCGCCGCCGACTCCACCGCCTCATCGTCGGCCTCGACATCGAGTGGCGACCCAACGACCGTTACAGTGATAACCCCGCCGCCACTCTCCAACTCTGCGTGGGCCGCCGATGCCTCATCTTCCAACTCCTCTACTCCCCTGAAATCCCACAATCCCTCATCGACTTCCTCAACAACCCTATCTACACTTTTGTGGGTGTGGGTATTAACAGCGATGTCGAGAAATTGATCGAGGATTATGGGTTGTCTGTGGCGACTACTGTTGATCTTCGCACCTTGGCGGCAGACTGCGGCATGACGGAGCTTCGCAATGCGGGGTTGAAGACCATGGCGAGAGAGGTGCTGGGGAAGGTGATTGATAAGCCGCAGAGGGTTACGAGGAGTAGGTGGGACAATGAGTGGCTCTACCCTGAACAGGTACAGTATGCTTGCATTGATGCTTTTCTTTCTTTTGAGATTGGAAGGTGTTTGAATGCATCTGAGTATTAGATATTGGGAGAGTAATGTGGGTTTTTTAAGATTTGTAATCTGAATGGGGTTGGGGTTTGATGGAGATTTAGTATGGTTTTGTTATATTGGGATCTCTGTTTGATGGATTTGGATGGTGGGTTTTGTTTACTATCTGATTTGCAATTTCGATATGTTTGATGATTACGAGATATGTTCTTTGCTTCTATCTTGTTGAGCAAGAACAGGATTGTTGATGCCTGTGTTTTCTGTCTTTAATTAGGGAAGATTTTGTTTTGCTTAGTTACTAAATTATGGGCGTTGATTGAGGCCTCGAAAATGAGGCTCGAAATTGCCTCGAATGCAATTTTTTTTTTTTTTTTTTTTTTTTTTTTTTCTTCTGGGCTAATACATTGCAAAAAAAAATAATAAAAAAAATAATAATAATAACAAGCAAAGCATCAACCACCAAAAAAAAAAAAAAAAGCAAATTCGAGCCAAAATTTGAGCAAAAAATTTGAGGCCTCAATCATTTTTGCTAAATTATTTGCGAAAAATGATTTGGAGCCCTAAAAACTGTTCCCCTAATCCCCTAATTTTCATTTTGGGTAACTGTTTCCTTGTTTTTTTTTTTTTTTTTACTTGATATGGAAATTAGGGGGATTATGGGGAGTGTTTTTAGGGGGATGTAGTAAGGTCCATTATTTGCATAACAACTCATTGTGCCATACAATATATATTGATGGTAGTGTGGATCCCAAATTTTGAGCGAGTATTTTTACTATTTTTGCACTTGTTGCCCTATTTATGGAGTTCAGAGCGGTTGGGGTTATCTCTGTATCTTTTGTCTAACCTTTTCTGATCATATTTGAACTGCAGCCACTGTGGATGCAACTCTAGTTTTGGAGTAAACCATGTAAATTTCATGTTCATGTATATGTGTGTGATTTACAATTCTTATACATTTGTTTTTCTTTGTTTTTTGTGTCTCACTTATCCTTGTTAGTTGTTTGTTCTAAATTCCTAACATATGATGTGTATGAAACATTATGGTGGTCATAGTGGATGATGTCAATATGATAGTTATGAGCGGCATAATTGAATTGGTGGCTCAGATTTGAGGGAGTGAAGAGAGGGACTAGCAGGATGCGAAGATGGTATAGCTTTTAGTTTTAGTTTTTGTTTTTGTTGGTGTTTTTGTTTTTTGAGTTCGGACAATAGGTAAAAACGAAATCATAACAATAAAATAGTTTTTTTCATAAATAAGAACACCTTGTAACCTTGGTTTTTGCATAAATAGGGTCGCTATCTACTTGTCCAACTTCTTAATCTTCATACAAATCGAGTAGATCCTCCCACCTCCTAGTTATCAAGAACAGCATACCTAGCAAAACATTTGCAATCAAATTTTGAAAAGGAATACCTGCTAATTAAAAACAACTACATTCAATATGCTTCATGCCAAGAATAGGATATCGCTCTCTTACTCTCATTTTGTTGTGGTAGAGAGTGTATTTGGGATCGGGAGACATGAGGGAGTGGGACAAAAGATTCGGTTTCACATTTTCTAAGCTAGGCAAGACATAATTACTCATCACCTAGTTGGTAATGGAGGTCCATTTCGCGAGAAATTATTCAATGTTCCTGAGTCAAGTCTATGTGGAGCAAGTCCATCTAACATGCAACATGGATGTTTCAACAAATACGTTGTTTCTTAGGTCACTCTGTTACAAATTAAAAAGCATAGATGCCAAATAGAAAACTAAATATGATTTCATATGTAAGAGCTAGCTAGATATGTATAACGTTAACCCTGGAGTTTTTAACTTGGAGTTTTTGGCTTAATATCTCTCTACTATCTTCACTTTCTCTCTCTTATTATTTTTTATCTTAATTTCATACTAATCAATTAAACAACTTATTAACTCAAATATACCTAATTTTATTACCCAATTTCCAATTTAATTACATCTTTAAATATGCATATATACATATATATATATATATATAATATATATATAAAGAAATTCGAAATTGGGGAAATGACAAGTTGTCATACCACATTAATTCTTTCCCAAAAAAAAAAAAAAAAACACCCAACTTTTTACAAGGAAGGTTCAAACTTTTGAAGTTCAAATTTGAAGTTAACCATCATGTGCAGACTCATAGGCCTATCTTGAGTCCCTTTTAAAAAAATTGAATAATTTATTTTGTAGGGTCATCCGTATATATCATCTAATGAAAAATAAATAAATCGATCCGATATTTGTATCTTTCTTATTTTAGCCCCTTTTTCTCTAAAAATAAATAATCTATTATAAAAAAATAAAAACCCTCTGGCTTTATTGTGATGAAATAACAATTCAGTAAGTTTGCTAAAAAAATAAAAAAAGGGCTAAACATACACTGGTCTGATCCCCCCCAAAAAAAAAAAAAAAAAAAAAAAAAAAAAAAAAAAAAAAAAAAAGAAAAGAAAAAAAGAAGCTCAACTAAATACATGAAGTGGTATTTTGTGCTGTAACGATGTTTTGTGCATTAAATTATATATCCTTTTTCTATAAAGAGTTGGGCGATCCCAGTGTCGCTAAAGCTAGAATCTTCATCTGATGCTTTAAAGCCTTTTTTCATAGGCAACTCTCCACGTCAAGTATAACACCACACCTTTCTAAATATCCTTTGTATTTAGATTATAAATTTTAATACGAATTTAAAAAAGAAAAAAAAGAAAAGAAAAAGTGGGTGATATGTATTATATTTTATCGATATTTCACCAATTGGTTCGATTAGAAATTGGGCGCCCATGAGGCATGACCCTTTGAACCTGAACCTTTTGAACCTTATCCATGTAAGTTTGAATTTGAATTAAAAACTTATTTGAATAGCCATTTAGGATATCTATATCTATCATATCAATAGATATAAATAGATGTATAGATAGATATTGATTATATATCAGATTACATTGATATATCAGATACGTATATCAAATACGTTACGTGGTTTTTATCCATAACCTTTTTTTCCCAGACTCTCTCTCTGACTCTCTCCCATTAAACAACGATCAAACCATTTTGCACTGTGACTTGTGTGGGTGATACTCATTTTTGTAGTATCACTCCACTGCTGGGTTCGTTGTTCATACCCTAGAAGCACGTGATTTACCCACGAGGTTCTATCACCTAAAGGTATGATCTAAATGTTTTTGCCGCTGTGTTATAATACTTTATGTTTTACATTGGTATCAGAGCCAATATGGGTTTTTTTTGTGCTTATTTTTTATTCATTAAAATATGTGTATATTTTTATATAAATATATATACTCATTAGATGCATGAAAATTAATGGAGGAAGATGAAGTGCACGGTTTCTGCACTTCCACTCTCATTAGATTGAGAGTGTAAAAAATACCTCATTTTTATGTTCATTAAATGCCTTTTTTAAGATCATAAATGTTTTTATTTTGAAAAATGAAGTCCGACAGTATCAAAATCGAACCAGAAAACACCCTGGAAGGCGACGCGTGAGCCGCACGCGCCTGATGACACCGTCAGCGACGGCCACGCGCCATCACGCGCACGCCGTCTGCGCCATGCACGCGCGCCGTGCGCTGAGCCGCGTTCTAAGCCGCTCTCTGAGCAGCGTGCTTTATAGCTCTGTTTTAAGCATGGTTGGTACCGTTAGACTCAGAATTAAATTTTCTATCTTCTGTAAAATTTTGAAAATTTTGTGAAAATAAAAAGTATTTTTCCTAAAATAATAATTCATTATTTCTGCTTTAAAATGCATCTGGTGTTGCATGATTAAGTTTCTGGGGCTGAATTTTTTATTGTAGACTATTGTTGTAGTTTACTATTTACTGGTATGATTATTGCATTTTACTAGATTCTGGAATATTTATTTATAATTTTATGTATGTTTATTAGTTATTTAAAATTCCAGAAAATACCAGAAAATTTCAGAAAATTTCAGAAGTGATATACTTTCTGTTATGGCATAATTTGAATATTAAATACAGCATATTGTTGTTTTTTGCCTAGAGTTTCTAATATGTTGTAATTAGAATAGCATGATTAATTATTATTTGTTTAAATTCCATTATTAATTGTGACATAGCATGAGTTGGTTGTGAATCTACATTATGATGCTATTGTATGGAATTAGAATATTTTATCATGCTTTTAGACATGCCATAGTCAGTGGGAGGTTATTCGGTTGAGAGAAATCTTTGTAGATTAACTCCCGAAAACCAATATTTTGCGCATAAATTAAATTAAATTTTGAATAATTGTCACTTGTGGCGCAAGAGATGATTACGAGCATAGCGGATTTTCGATCTTGCGACTTGTGTAATATTGTCACTATTTAATTTAGATTTTTGTGGCAAAATTATATTATGCTAATCAAATTAATCCCAATGTGAATTTCTCTCTAAATTGACTTAGCTTATGGAAGTTAATTTGGTTGACCTAGACTTAGTAGAGATGTTCAAATGTGAACAATGTAATCCTATTTTTTAGATGAGCAAAAGTCTTGGAGACTTTAGGTCAAACCTTAATTGAGCCAAAGTAAGAAAACATGACTCAAAGTCGCCGTGGTTTTGTTGCCTTGTTTGGCATAATAAAAACTAATGTGTGCGCTATGGTTAGCGTCACGCTACGTAGTTTTGGTTGGTGAGTTTTGAAGTTATGAAATTAGTAAGCCCTCAATAGATCTCTATATGATCTTGACTATTGAGCTGCGCGGATTGACTTTGTAATTTGACTTGTAATGATGTTGCATCATTGGATGAAGTAACATTCAAGAGTCACGTTATCCAAGAAATGCGAGCTTAAATGAGTTAGTCATTAAGTGTAAGACGAGTAGACAGTATGAGCAGTGTTTTGCTCTCTATCCAACTGTTGGGAGTGGATGGAGCAAAATTTCATGCACTATAATAGTGTGCATTAAAGTATCACTTGAAGTTAAAAGATTAGCTCTTAGTAGCAGAAAAATCTATTAACACTAAGTGAATAGATTAGCGCCAAGTGGCTACAAAATCTATTAGCATTGCCAACTTGTCTAAGTCTGGACACTTATTGTTTCCACACTTGAGTGTGAGACATGAGGAGGTGCTTCTTTGTATAATTCCTTAGCTAGGCTAACGTTTCGAATAACGTTTATCACTAAGCGCAAACGTTGTAGCATAGTATTGAAAAGGTCAAGGCCGATAAAGGTTATTATGACTCTAAGAATTTGACGCATCGCTTGTGAAAGCATTGTGTTGAATTAAACTCTTTAGCCTAATTCGCGCTTAAGTTACTTCAGGAGCTGTCATAGATTGATAGCTTATTCTCTCCTTCTTGTGGATAGTAGAATTAATTGCAAGTAACTATGAAGCGAGAAACAGAGATGACAAGAGGAGTATCGTCATCTTTCAACTAGATGCATTAAAGTGTATAGAGAATTAAATTGACTTGAAGGTGTAGGGGATGAGCACTTACTAGTAAATTTGCGACTTAGGCACACTTGATATCTCCATGACATCCTTTTATGATCTAGTAAATATGAATTAGTCATGAGTCATTACCTAGTTGGGCCTAAACCTTTAAAACTTGTCTTCAAGAACTCACACATTAGGATGATTGGAATTAGTTTATGACATTGGTCATGAACCGGTGGCTTATTATACTTAATCACATTAATGAGAAGATGCATGGATGTTTTGAGTAGGCCCTCTTGGGCCCACTCGCTTGAGACATCCTGCTCTCATATGAATGTGTAACTTTGTTCGCAATGGTTGCGCACAAGTAAGTAGGAAAGCCGTAGAAGGTCATTTGTATTGGCGCATTTAGTCCACTATGATATTTGTGACTAGATATATGTAAGGGTATGATAGCTAAGCCTCAATCTCGACACATTTATAGATTACGATACGCATCTGAGTCAAGACTATTTGATCTCCCATAAGTCAAAAGTTTTGAGATGATTTTTGACATTGCACATATGAGGTCGAGATCAATTAGATAAGAGCTTTTGTGCTTTTTAGTTTTGACCAAGGTGGTGAGTATCTATTTGAGTTTTTTTTTAGAAAGCTTTGTGAAGAGAAATGGATGCTTAGAAAATTGATTATTCCTAGTACTCAACAACACAATGGTGTAGTAGAGATAAGGAATTAAATATTGTTAATGTTAGGTGGATAATGGCGCAAAATGTTTCCCAATTGGGAATTGCACTAGTTTGTTGCCTATATCCCTAACTAAGTGCCCTCCATATCAGTTTTCACACTCCATTTGAGTAATGGGTTAGCGGAGAGCCATCTATGGGCGATCTGTAACCGTTAAGCAGTTTATCTTTATTTTACTTCTCATAAGGTTGCGAAGTTAAGACCTAGGGTTCTATAGCGCATTATTGTATGCTGTCTTGTAAACACATAGGGTCGTGTGGCGCATTATTGTATGCGGTCATATAAACCCTCCGGGTCATGTGCATATAGGTAAGCAGCTTTGTGGTAGTGTAACTAAGTCACATAAAGTTTTCTTAGTAAATGTGACGTGAATAGAGTTTTGGAACTCTATAAGATAGAGAATTCTAAGCATAGCGCTTTTATGTAGCCTAGTTGAGAATGGAAAGAAATTTCCAATATCCTAGGGACAGTGGAGCGATGTGCCTACCAATGGATTACTCCATTAGAGAAGAATACTCTACATTCTTAGTTGCGTGTGTAGCGAATGTGAAAATTTTCCACGTCATCACTGGGTGATTGAGAAGGAAACATTCATGATTACTCCACAAGATGATAAAGAGCCTAGGATAATGCCAAAGGCTCTAGTCCCCTGTTTTTAGAAAGTGGATCAATGTTGCACAGTTTAAGACAAAGTCTTTGAGGATTAACAATTTCTATAATTTGGTTGACTTTCCATTATGACGCGAAACTGTTATGAGGTTATGCGCAATTTGGATAGTCATTGTTGAGGCATAAGGCTCGCTAGATACCGAAAAGTCGCACCATTGAGAAAAGTGTAGACCATTAGAAGACTTCCTCCTGGGGAGTGAGGTTATTTCGACTTAGGCTATGATTGACATAAGTTCGCAACATTGATTTGTGGACATTGTGACCCAACTTCTCATTGGAAAATTGGATAAGTAGATCCGTAGGGATTTACCTTCTGCTTTTATGGTAAAAAGTTAGGAGCGCAAAAAGGTTGCTAGTTCCAATAAATCTTTTAGAGCCTAAAACAGTTATTCAAATAGTGGTTCTTAGATTTCATCAAGCCATGATAGGCCGACGATGATTGATGAAGACTATTGAGACATGATCAATGGTCCAAAAAGAACTTTTTCCTTACTTAGTCATTATGAGCCAGGAATTTATAGGGTTGTCGCCACCTAGGGTGGGCAGTCCTCTATTTTAGATATGATGGACATGGGTGATGTAATTTATATGCTCGGATATACGATCCTTAGGGATTGTTTTGGGAGAATTCATGTTTTGTCTTCGATGACTTACATAAGGAATATCCTAGAACGATTCTAGATGCAAAATTGCAAACCCATTGACTTACCTATCGGTAAAAGCCAGAGCCTTAGCTATTAAGTGAATCCTCGGATTGTCTTTGGGAGAAACAGATGACCTATATTCCTTGATCTTTTCTTTGTTGTGGGAGCCTAAAGTACGCTATGTGGGCGTATTCGGCATGATAAGTGTTATCTTTGGTAAATGGTCAACTGAGTTGTTTAGACATTGACCTTGCTCATTAGACTGTGGATAGAATGCTTTACTAGCAGTATATTAATTTGCTCCTTGTAAGATTCAATGCGGTAGTTGGGCGCATCTACGCTAGTTGGGCGCATCTAGAATGAACGCAAATTGGTCACCAAAATATCTTTAGAGAGGTTATTGCGCAAGAGGTAGTGATCTTGAATCACTTCATGTGAGGCGCACATGGTGGATTCCGTTGTATATACTTATCGCAAGAGGTGCTGATAAGGCTTATGTTTTGAATCTAGAATTGCGCAAGCTGTGGTCAAATTTTTTTAAAAAAAAAATCGATCACTTATTTTGAGATGATGGGATGTTGACACTATATGGTTTGTGTCATAATGATTAGCAGATGATGATGTCAGCAGGCAAGATTGGCTCACTCACACGAGCAATCGCCCTTGGCGCTTGGGAGCGAGCAAGGATGAGACTAGTGATTTATTTTTTATTTGGAGCCAAGAGAGGCTTAAATTATCCGCTATGCATGTCGCCTTGGTTACAACCAAGATGAGGCCATGTTAAGGACCAAACATGGATGTTAGTACCTACTTTCCATATTGTGCCTGTTATGATTAGCCAGATGCGAGATCTCATTTGGCACCTGGAAGGCGAGCAAATAGAGAATTCGGGTTAGGCGCTAGAAAGCGACTAGACTAATATCTGTACGGTGTATCGAGTATGACATCACTCTTTTGGAAGAGTTACTCTACCGTAACATGTATTCATACTATATGTGCTTGGCGACTGAGTAATGAGGTGAGAGAATGGATCCCTGTTTCCTCACCATGTGAGTCTTACGTGTCATTATTGATATGACTTTCATTTATGTACCCTTTTGTGACTTTTGACTATGTCATAAGGTAAGGGTTGATGTTCTGCTACTTTGGTATGTTGCCTGCGGTCATGTATGTGTCACACCCCAAACTCGCCCCTAAAAGCTTGGGCATGACCTAATAAAAAACGGACACTTAGCTTGATATACATAATATACGGGGCCTGAACGGAAGCATTATATATTATAAAATAATATGAAATAAAAAGAAACTACATCCATTGAGCGACCATTAACATGCCAGGATCACAAACAGTGCATCAGATGGTAATTCTTTACATACACATATACAAACACTGCCCCTTGTTGGGCGTATAACAAAAAGATTGGAAACATATGATAGATAATCAGCGTACAAGCTAAAAACTTAGCAAAACTCCATAAAAATGGGCAGGCTACATCTAATTGCCTGGACACACAGAGGGTGATAAGAGTGAGACGAGCATCGAGGGTTAGGGCTGACCTCCAGATTTGCTACCTACAAAATCAGACAAAGTACAGAGTGAGACAACCTCAATGAATAATAATACTTTGATAACTCAATGTTCAACTTGAATTATAATGCAGAGCAATGCGCATATAATATAAAAGACAGATAGTTAATCTGATTCTGTACTCATATTCATAACGACCTTGTTAGTTCACAATGTCACGGATTGGCCCTCGGCCTGGTAGGTTCACACATTCACAAATTGGCCCTTAAACAGAACAGCATTAAGCCTTTATCAGAATGGCATTAAGCCCTTATCAGACATGTATGAACTCAAGAGGTGGCTTGCACGGATTCTAGAGGTGACTCGCATGACAACACTTAGTTCCGTGTAACACTTTGTTTCACACTAACAGATCATACAGAATGGCCATAGGCCTCACATATGTCACAGAACGGCCATAAGCCTCATAACGTTCACAAAACGGCCATAGGCCTCATAACTTTCACAAAACGGCCATAAGCCTCAGTTCACATATGAATGGACTCAAGAGGTGGCTCGCATGGATTCTAGAGGTGGCTCGCATTGCAGCACTTAGTTCCGTACAGCACTTTGTTCCATACTAAAAATCAATGGGCCTTAAAGACCGAACAACGCATATCATGTCATAGCAGAAATGGAACGATTAAACAGAACAGAATAACCCCATGGTTTATTGCAAGTTGATCTAACTGTCTTACGTATATCAGAACCTTAACAATACTCACTGACAGAAAACACATGTGTTATTAGTCTTAGAGTGATACGGAGGCACACAGATTCTTTTAATCATTCACACGAGTTTAGTTAACATAGCTAATTTGCATTTAACAGAGTGTTAATGATGACTATTAACAAATAGATACCGTAGTTCCATAATATACACACATTCCATTATTCGTTATGAATCAATACCGCTAACTTGCAGATAACAGAGTATCAATAATAATTATTAACGGAAGACGTATGTATCATTACAATAGAGTCAATAGAGACATAATAATTCATATCATAACGTGAGTTATATAACGATGGTAGACTTTTGTGTTCATATCATAGGTTCTGAATGACCTCAGGTTCATGTATAGCACAACCGAATAATCTTAGATTCACACAGACACCATCATTTCCGGATGAACATAAGTTCCATTTATTTATTAAGAAACAACGTAGTTTTCTTATAGATAACAGAGAGTTAATATTTGTTATTGACAGAACAGAATGGTTCCAAAGTCATATCCATGTATGCAAATCTTTCAACATTTACATAAGTTCACACTCTTTCCCAACCGACATAATGTTAGCGTAGTCACTTACGAAGAACAAAGCGTTGGTATCCATAGTCGTTAACGACAAGTAAAATGTACATCTACCATACTATTACTCATAGAGCTGTAACGGAGCGATTGTTCCTCCCGGAGTGTGCCCTGCACACATACATGACTCACACATTAGTTCCTTTCCTTGTTGCATTATTTTTGGACTCGCTTCGCTTCAAATGAATTTACATACATCAAAAAGGTATCAAATATAAATTCCAAAAATATCAGAGGGTCGAGCACATAAAACGGAGCGAACCATTTTTTCCAGCATGGGCCGCACGTGCGGCTGTGAGCCCCGCACGTGCGGCAATTGGTCCCGCACGTGCGGCCATGACCCCCGCACGTGCGGCGATTCCAGTGTGAGAGCAGTCCGAAATTCAGACAAAATCCCATTTTTGGTGAGCACTTACAAGGTTCAAAATAGACTCATTAATTATTAAAATATGGTTCAACAACCATGTAAATAGGGATCACAACATATAACAGTCTAGATATAAACTAGATCCTTAATCCATAAACCCATAAACATAGCTCAATTAACTCTTACCTCTTTCAAAGTCTCAATACAACTCAATTCTCCTTGACATACAACCTTACATATGAAACTATGTAGCTTAATCATGAAAAACCAAGCACTAGGATGTAATTCCTATATACACACCAAATTAGTTCCAAAACAATAATCAAACACCAATTTCCATCACAACCCTAAGTCACATGATTATGAGGAAATCTTGCTCAATTTCAAAGAAGAGTTCAAAGAAGAGTTGTAGAAGATGAATAAATTTACCATAAGCTTAGATCCCTCAAATTCCCTTCAAGTTTTCCAACCCTTTTCCTTGTTAAACACCTCCTTCTCTTCTCTAACTCTTTTCTCTTCTAACCCTCTCTCGGAACACATCTTCTAAGTCACAGGTTAAGAGAACATAGATATATATATATAAAAAGTGAATAGGACAAAAATTAATCGTTTAATCATCCCAAATTGAAATTTCACAAAAAATCATATTATAGCCTAAAAATCATGCCGGTCTCAAATATAAAATTAATTTCGGATTATCAAGCCTCTAAGTCGTTCAATTTCTGTTCTGAATATTATAATTGTAACAGATATTTCTTTTCTTTTTTTTTAAATATGAGTCTCTAATCATAAAATTCACCCAATTAAACTTAATTCCACATAAAATTTCATAGTAAGCATATAAAGGCACGGAGTAAGGGACTAAAAACATACCAGAAAACATGTACAAGGGTCGGGTTATTACACTCTCCCCCCCTTAAATAAGTTTGGTCCCTCAAACTTGATTTACCATGTACCAGATTAGAAGTCTCAGTCTCACACCATTTCGCGAGCTATCGACATATAAAACAAACTTTATACTTCTATGTCAGAGAATCACATGTTAAATAAGACAAAGCTATAAGAGTCCATTGCAGGACATACAAGGTATATCATCCCCCGTAAATAGGGTTTATAATCACAATATTTTTCTGCCAACAAGTTCCATAATATCAAAACCCAAATGCAAAACATGATAAAAACCATTCTTTTAAGCATATACTTCATATATTCCCATAGCATAGATCAATTTCTATTATAATACAGACATTCTCCACTATAAGGTGCATGTTCGAACTTTGCTCCCTTCAGTAGTTCCTTGGTAATCATATATTGCAAGTCACTTAGAGATGAGTTGTTAACTAAAGTTATATATCGTTTTCAAAAGAGATCAATTATGTCGTTTAAGTACGTAGCTACTAGCCTCACAATTTGTTCGTAGTATTCCTCTGTTTCCAAAAGCATTTCAACATCATGCCGTTATATTGGTTCAGAATAATATACAAGAGTTCTTAACAAAGTTAGTATAACAAAAAGAAGGGTCACAATACACATCGTTAATTTTTCATAACATTACTTCGAAAGACAGTAACACAAAGAGAATCATGCTCCGAATCAACCAGTTATGCCAGTATCAAACTAGTGTCATATACTTTTGCAAATTCATGCAGGTGTGCCACGATAGACATTTAATCATACTATTATATGTTCGGATCTAAGCAATGGCGTTAGGTAGAACAATCATCTCCTTGAGCAAAAGAAACCATCCAAGGATAGAGCCAGAAATCAAATTTGAATTCATTTTAGTTAATTAGTCATAACAACAAGATGTACATCCTCTCCCAATAAGCACTTTTGCCTGCTACAACACAAATTAATTTGGCCTCTTTTTGATCATTTCAGTGTTGCACAGTCCAGAATATCAGAGTTAGAATTCTTGGTAAAATCAGTTCAACATGATAGTAAGTCAATTTAGAATCACGTAGTGTGGGTTATACAAATCTGTATAAACATGCAAGAGGAGGTAGATGCTTGTTAACCCATTATCAACATGGAATACCCCTCCCCCCTCCCATAACATTTGTTTCTAACAACATTACAATGTCATGCAGAACGGTTCACATTCTAACTTCCAAATAGACAATAGAGGACTAATTTGTAATATCCAATATTGGCATTTTCTCTACACAAAAATACATCACAGAAGTGATTTCTCAATCGTAAGTTAGGAAGGTACATATGTGAGATTTTAATTCTTGCGGTAGATTGTCAAATTACTAATCATTTAATTTGATTTCAAAGTAGTCAACAACTACCTATCTTTTACGGGTGTCATACAAGCAGACACGTAATGTAGGTGGGGTTTTTCATGTCTCTCAATCATTCCTAAAAAAAACAATCCCAATTACAGAGTACAGATTACACATAAACAAAATAGATTACAATTTCAGATTTCAGATTTCAAATTGCAGATTACAGATTACAGCGGTTAGAGTACAGAGTATAGATTACAGATTTCTTAATTATAAGCAGACACAGTTATGATTACAAATTCTCAAAATCACATCCCGATTACACATAAACAATACGCATTAGACACCACCAATAATTCCCTATCAGAGTCGTCGATAATTTCCTTAGTTCATGAAATCATATTACTTACATACTGTTTCAAGGTCAATAATCAATTCCCCAGCATAGCTTATCTATTTAAACCACCAGCAAGGAGCAAAATCACACTTAATTGATTCCTTACACAATTTTAATATGATTCCTTCTTACAGCCGGTCATACCTAACACAATTTCAATTGTTAAGCAAAACACATCTCATCAAAATATTCAAACACAGTAGTTTCTCAAATCACAGATCTAAACATCGTTATAGCAAGACATAACTATAACACAAGCTAGGGTATCGTATATATCATTTCATTTGGTCTTAGAATATGCCATACTTAGAGTTTCAGTAATTTACTTAAATAGATGCTAAAAAGCCCAAGCATATTGTTATTACTCCCACAGATGACTATCAATCGATATCATACATTTCATCTTATTATTTACATATAAGTTGTCTTACCGATCAACTCAAATCCTCACCACGCTTCCGCAGTGCAATGTTGGTGATCTAATCCCATCTGCATGTCTTGCATTGTTCATCAATCTATGCAAGGTAAACAGAGGTAATAAAAGAATATACAACAGACATAGATCGTAATCATCAGAGTTAGCAGGTAGAACATATACATTTAACGTTGCCATCAATCTTTTCATGTGCTTTCAGAATGTTATGCATAATGCCTAAGTCTTTTCTAGACATCCTAAGGCTCAATGGATTCGTGTGTGAGATAGCAACTCGTGCTCTGATACCACTCGTCACACCCCAAACTCGCCCATAAAAGCTTGGACATGACCTAATAAAAAACGGACACTTAGCCTGATATACATAACATACGGGGCCTGAACGGAAGCATTATATATTATAAAATAATATGAAATAAAAAGAAACTACATTCATTGAGCGACCACTAACATGCCAGGATCACAAACAGTGCATCAGATGGTAATTCTTTACATATACATATACAAACACCGCCCCTTGTTGGGTGTATAACAAAAAGATTGGAAACATATGATAGATAATCAGCGTACAAGCTAAAAACTTAGCAAAACTCCATAAAAATGGGCAGGCTACATCTAATTGCCTGGACACACAGAGGGTGATAAGACTGAGACGAGCATCGAGGGTTAGGGCTGACCTCCAGATTTGCTACCTATAAAATCAAACAAAGTACAGAGTGAGACAACCTCAGTAAATAATAGTACTTTGATAACTCAATGTTCAACTTGAATTATAATGCAGAGCAATGCGCATATAATATAAAAGACAGATAGTTAATCTGATTCTGTACTCATATTCATAACGGCCTCGTTAGTTCACAATGTCACAGATTGGCCCTCGGCCTGGTAGGTTCACACATTCACAAATTGGCCCTTAAACAGAACAACATTAAGCCTTTATCATAATGACATTAAGCCCTTATCAGACATGTATGAACTCAAGAGGTGGCTCGCACGGATTTTAGAGATGACTCGCATGGCAACACTTAGTTCCGTGCAGCACTTTGTTTCACACTAACAGATCATACAGAATGGCCATAGGCCTCACATATGTCACAGAATAGCCATAAGCCTCATAACGTTCACAAAACGGCCATAGGCCTCATAACTTTCACAAACCGGCCATAAGCCTCAATTCACATATGTATGGACTCAAGAGGTGGCTCGCACGGATTCTGGAGGTGGCTCGCATTGCAGCACTTAGTTCCGTACAGCACTTTGTTCCATACTAAAAATCAATAGGCCTTAAAGATCGAACAACGCATATCATGTCATAACAGAAATGGAACGATTAAACAGAACAGAATAACCCCATGGTTTATTGCAAGTTGATCTAACTGTCTTACGTATATCAGAACCTTAACAATACTCACTGACAGAAAACACATGTGTTATTAGTCTTAGAGTGATACGGAGGCACACAGATTCTTTTAATCATTCACACGAGTTGAGTTAACATAGCTAATTTGCATTTAACAGAGTGTTAATGATGACTATTAACAAATAGATACCGTAGTTCCATAATATACACACATTCCATTATTCGTTATGAATCAATACTGCTAACTTGCAGATAACAGAGTATCAATAATAATTATTAACGGAAGACGCATGTATCATTACAATAGGGTCAATAGAGATAGAATAATTCATATCATAACGTGAGTTATATAACGATGGTAGACTTTTGTGTTCATATCATAG
Source organism: Camellia japonica (assembly GCA_030407325.1). Taxonomy (NCBI): domain Eukaryota; kingdom Viridiplantae; phylum Streptophyta; class Magnoliopsida; order Ericales; family Theaceae; genus Camellia; species Camellia japonica. Next base: position 92,905,401 of record JAPPVO010000029.1, read on the forward strand.
GTTCTGAATGACCTCAGGTTCATGTATAGCACAACCGAATAATCTTAGATTCACACAGACACCATCATTTCCGGATGAACACAAGTTCCATTTATTTATTAAGAAACGACGTAGTTTGCTTATAGATAACAGAGAGTTAATATTTGTTATTGATAGAACAGAATGGTTCCAAAGTCATATCCATGTATACAAATCTTTCCACATTTACATAAGTTCACACTCTTTCCCAACCGACATAATGTTAGTGTAGTCACTTACGAAGAACAGAGCGTTGGTATCCATAGTCATTAACGACAAGTAAAATGTACATCTACCATACTATTACTCACAGAGCTGTAACGGAGTGATAGTCCCTCTCGGAGTGTGCCTTGCACACATACATGACTCACACATTAGTTCCTTTCCTTGTTGCATTATTTTTGGACTCGCTTTGCTTCAAATGAATTTACATACATCAAAAAGGTATCAAATATAAATTCCAAAAATATTAGAGGGTCGAGCACATAAAATGGAGCGAACCATTTTTTCTAGCATGGGCCGCACGTGCGGCTGTGAGCCCCGCACGTGCGGCAGTTGGTCCCGCACGTGTGGCCATGACCCCCGCACGTGCGGCGATTCCAGTGTGAGAGCAGTCCGAAATTCAAACAAAATCCCATTTTTGGTGAGCACTTACAAGGTTCAAAATAGACTCATTAATTATTAAAATATGGTTCAACAACCATGTAAATAGGGATCACAACATATAACAGTCTAGATATAAACTAGATCCTTAATCCATAAACCTATAAACATAGCTCAATTAACTCTTACCTCTTTCAAAGTCTCAATACAACTCAATTCTCCATGACATACAACCTTACATATGAAACTATGTAGCTTAATCATGAAAAACCAAGCACTAGGATGTAATTCCTATACACACCAAATTAGTTCCAAAACAATAATCAAACACCAATTTCCATCACAACCCTAAGTCACATGATTATGAGGAAATCTTGCTCAATTTCAAAGAAGAGTTCAAAGAAGAGTTGTAGAAGATGAATAAATTTACCTTAAGCTTAGATCCCTCAAATTCCCTTCAAGTTTTCCAACCCTTTTCCTTGTTAAACACCTCCTTCTCTTCTCTAACTCTTTTCTCTTCTAACCCTCTCTCAGAACACATCTTCTAAGTCAAAGGTTAAGAGAACATAAATATATATATATATATATATATAAAGTGAATAGGACAAAAATTAATCGTTTAATCATCCCAAATTGAAATTTCACAAAAAATCATATTATAGCCTAAAAATCATGCCGGTCTCAAATATAAAATTAATTTCGGATTATCAAGCCTCTAAGGCATTCAATTTCTATTCTGAATATTATAATTGTAACAGATATTTCTTTCTTTCTTTTTTTTTTTAAATATGAGTCTCTAATCATAAAATTCACCCAGTTAAACTTAATTCCACATAAAATTTCATAGTAAGCATATAAAGGCACGGAGTAAGGGACTAAAAACATACCAGAAAACATGTACGGGGGTCGGTTTATTACAGTATGATTCGGCCTTAAGGGACATCACTGGGAAAACAGTCAATCCTAAACTAAATGGCATGAGGGCAAAGAGAAGATCATCTAGTATTACACCACTGTTGTATATTCACTGCCGGCAACTCACATCGCTCTGTATGAGAGGCGGATTGAGTGTGAATACATTGCAAGAATTGAGAGGGTCAAACATGCTTTTTTGGGGAGGGATTATAGAATGTTTTTTGGACCAGTGTAATTAGATGGGTCTAGATATATGAACACTATTTTTGTTCTTTTTGGATTGATGTCTCTATGCTGGCTCATTTTGAGTTTCTAGTATAGAGCTCCCACATGCAGGTGTTCTTAGTAGTCGCACGGTGCATTGGCTAGTATGAGATTGTTCATTTTTTGGGAGATTGAGATAGAGATGTGGCAGTGTCATGCCAACTCATGTGCGAGTGGGAGATGTTAGAAATTGGGCGCCCATGAGGCATGACCCTTTGAACCTTTTAAACCTGAACCTTTTGAACCTTATCCATGTAAGTTTGAATTTGAATTCAAAACTTATTTGGATAACCATTCAGGATATCTATATCTATCATATTAATAGATATGGATAGATGTATAGATAGATATTGGTTATATATCAGATTATATTGATATATCAGATACGTATATCAGATACGTTATGTGGTTTTTACCCCCAGACTCTCTCTCTGACTCTCTCCCTTAAACAACGATCAAGCCATTTTGCATTGTGACTTGTGTGGGTGATACTCATTTTTATAGTATCACTCCATTGCTAGGTTCGTTGTTCAGACCCTAGAAGCACGTGATTTACCCACGAGGTTCTATTACCTAAAGGTATGATCTAAATGTTTTTCCTGTTGCGTTATAATACTTTATGTTTTACAGGTTCTTTCTTCAAATTTAAAGTAATGATCAACCAACAGTACATTAGAAACACATATATCTGGAGACACCATGGCTGCTAACGAAGACATGTGTGGTTAGGTTTACCCCCCTTTATTATTATTATTATTTTTTATCTTATAAAAATATTTGAGCAAATTATATTTGTGATTCCTGTAATTTACTTTTTGTATCAATCTGATCTCTGTAGTGCTAACTGTATCACTTTTATCCTTTAATTTTTAACCGTATGTCAATTTTAACCTAGTTGATAACATCCGCTAAAAAATTGAACAAAAATCAAGAGCAAAATAATTTATTCAAAAGGGAATGCACTATCTCAAATTAGACTTATACTTCTCATTCACTCACTTTGACAAAAGTGAATGAACTAGTTTTTCCTCTTGATTTCAATCAAATTTCTAAAGAGAGTTATTAAATAGACTATATTCACACAATGTGAAAAAAATTAAAGGTAAAATTGATGCAATTAAAATTACAATGACTAAATGGACATAAGAGATTAGCTATAGAGATTATTAGTGTAATTTGCCTAAATTATTTTTGGAAGCTATGCTTACTTTTTTTTCTCTTTGTATCATTTTGAGATTCCTCAATAAAAAATACTAGAGATTCTAAAAAATTTTACCAAAATTTTTATCAAATGTCTCATATAGGTGTCGGACTTACACGAGACTCATATGGTGTGGGTTTCACACTCATGTGAGACATTTGGTAAAAATTTTGATAAAACTTTTGGAGTGTCTAGTATTACTCTTCCTCAATTGTCATTTTGCAAACTTATGTGACCTAATTGTAATTTTCCTTCAAGTTAACTAGTTATTTTAGTTTATGTAGTGGTGGTAAATTATCATTGGACATGCAATAGTTTTGTGTTCCTTAGCTAGTGTTTGGACCATAAGTGGTATTTTGGGAAGATGGTAAAAAGCAGCTTTTTTGCTTTTAACCAAGCTTTTTGGGAGTGATTTGGAAAGTCGGTAAAAAGTTGCTTTTTTTTTGGATTAATATTTATTTATGGTGTCACATCACACTAAAATGATTAAAATACCCTCACCCAACTTAAAAAATTACATTTTACCCAAACCCACAAAATATAAACATTGAGGGTAATTACGTAATTTTTCAACCTACTTTTTGGCACTTCCCAAATGAGCAAAAACGCAACTTTGCGTTTTGCTAAAAAACGCAACCCAGCGTTTTTCTTCCTTTCCCAAAAGAGCCCTAAATTTAGAGTTGAAAAAGAAAAAGGAAAAAAAAAAAAGACGAGTAAAATATAGATAAAATATAACTATATTTTACTTACATTTTTATTTTCAAATCTCTAATCAAATTTATGATCGAAATACAATCCCCTAGTGTGATATGGTCAAACCCTAGTGAAATAATTTCTTCTTCGTTGGTGACAATCTTTTCTACCTTCTTGCAACATGCACTCGTCAGACTTTGTAGATTGACAAGGACCTTGACCGTGGAAATTGTGAATATATATGTCAAGCTATCACACCCCTTCATTTTTAGAGATTTTAGATTTTTGAAACAGTGAATTTGTTTGGGAACACATTTCCATATATGCATCAGCATAGGCAAATACTTCAATTCCAAATTGTTTAACAGAGTCATTGATGTTTCTTCCTCACCAACACCAGCACATAAGTCCCCTTGGAGGTCAAATATCATTTCTAGCGAATCACACCACCACCTTTAGCCCTTCTATTTTGTGCAGTCTTTGCATTAAATTGGACGAGACAATATTTGATAATTTCCCACCACACTGGATCCTTATAAATATTTATAAGTTGGTTGTGCCATATCTCAGTTGGCTCATCGACTCATATGATAGTAAGTTCCCCATTGCTGCTTGAATTAAACTGCAATTGCAATAATTTCAAGTGTGTTGGTGACGTTTACTAATTATTGAATAAAAAAAACTCCACCTTTAAGACTACACATTAATTTGGACCAATATGACAATAAAAAAATAAAAAATCTTAGACAAATGTGATATGTTCATACAACTTCAAGACCATTGGAAATAATAAAAGAAGGGGCGGAAGAAGAAGAAAAAAAAGACATACTCAAAAGATGCATTTATGTCATGGGTGATTCTATTTACATACTATTAATAATTTCAGTACACACCATTAATAGATTAAATTTATATTCCAATAATATCCTCCAATGAAATGATCATTAAGGACAACATGAGGTGTATTCAATTCATTTAAAAATTTTATATTTAAAAATACAAAATACTCTTTCCATATCATCATTTTATAGGGTTTAGGGTTTTAACATATAATCATTGTATTTGTTCATCATCTTCACCATTAACATACACTTATAATATCATTCATTATCAATTAGTTTGCTTCATTCTCTTCTCCATTATATTTATTTTTTAAACTCCGAACATTATTTCCTTAGGGTTTAAGAATATTGAAATCAATTAGTTTTGAAGATTTGCACACTATAGGGTTTAAGAATATTGAAATTAAGTCTAAATTTTATGAAACCTTGATATTTATTATTAATATACTAACATTAGAAAATAGTTAAAATAATAAATTTGTGTTCCGTTAAATTAAAGCGCAAAGAAAGGCGAGAAACCGAACAAAAACGGCGTTATCGGGAATTAAGATTTTAAAGTAATTAATCTATAATTATAGAGTCTAATAATTAATACCAGAGTTTTAAAGGTGATTATTAATCTACCGAGATCAATTAGGGTTTACTCAAATTAATCTGCGATGCTTCCTGATTCTAGGGTTTAAAACACAATTAAACGAAAATTCAAGGGCTTTATTAAAATAAACTCAAGGTTAGGGATTTAATGCTAATTACAAAAATTAGGGTCTTTACATAACCACCTAAGGCTTAGGAAAATGGGATGGGGTGATATACATGTTGGGGTTGAAGGTGGGTGGTAGTGTGTGGATAAGGTTGACATTTTTGGGTAGGGGGACCTAGTTATGGATAGGGAGTGGATTGGTGGTCACATTTGGTTGGAGCTATGACTTTATTGTCAATGAGATCCTGAATCTCATTTCTGAGACGGAAGCAACGGTCAGTATGATGGTCGTGTTACTGATGGAAAGCACAATATTTGGTATGGTCATGCTTGGCCAGGAGTGGGTCGGGGACAAGTCGAGGGTCAAGGGGCTTGAGGTGTCCTTTTTCTATCAAGACCTTTAGAGCACGGGTTAGACTCGTGTAAAGAGGGGTAAAGGTTCTGAGTTGAGTTTGAGCCGAGCTGGTGATTTATGAGTTTACACTAGAAAAGGGATCAACTATCTTGATTGTGGTGGTGACGACATTGACTTCAGTGGGCCTAGGAATAGTACTACTGCTAGCATTGGTACCCTTGGTAAATGGCCTTTTTGCAGGTTCGCTTGTCCTCTGAATGATCCCCTTTTTGAATGCACTTTCGATCTGGACCCCTAATTCATGTAAAGCGGCGAAAGTGGACAGTGGAGCGACTATCATCCTTTGTAGCATGTCCTGTTCAAGATTCTGAACCACTAACTGGACTTGCTCCTTCTCTGAAGGCCTGTTTGCCATTCGAACGACTTTTGCCCTCCATCTAGCAACAAAGTCAATAAAGGGTTCTTTGGGATTCTGAGAAGTTGCCTCTAGCGCATTAATTGTCACCTCTATCTGAGTGTTGTAGGAATACTGATTAACAAATCCCTTAGCTAATTCTTTCCAATTCTGCTTGGTTGAATTCTCTAGTTTGGCATATCAAGTGGCTGCCGCTTCTGATAGTCCTCTTGAACAAAGACAATTTCTGAGCCTGTGTCAAGCCTATTGGTCTTAAGACATCTGAGAAAAGACGGATGTGGACGATCAGATCTCCACTTCCATCGAATCTGTCGATATGCGGCATCTTAAACTTCTCTGGCAACCTTACAGAAGCCTCAGTGTAACTGTTATCGATGTCCGGGATAGAGCTAAAGCCTTAAGACTTTTTGAGCTAGTGGAGATGGGGCGGGATTTGGCTAGTGGCCCAGGATAGAATGAACAGTAGATGCTCCAGATGAGTGACACAATTCAGTGATGGTTTCATCTTGAGCATCGATCTTATTGTTTAACATATCCATGGCCTTTTGAAAGGCCGTCATCATGGCCATAACTTCTTTTGGACTCTGTGCCATTACAGATATGAGAGAGTCAACTATTGGAGAGCCGAGTGGATGGGAACAGCCAGGTGGCTGGTGAATGCTCTGTACTGGCAACAACTGCATGAATCTCTTTTTTCGAAGAGCCAACGAGAGAGAAACTAACACTGACTGGCCTTCAACCAGATCTTTGATCTTGCAAAGCCTATCGGTGCGAGTCCACAAAACTTGGGGAATATTAGGCCTTTTTGAAGCTATGATTACAGGACTACCTAGCAAAAGAAATAAAAGAAAAAGCAAAAGTCAAAAATCAGACAGCACCTCAGCCCAATTTCACTAGAATAGATATGATCACGGCTGAATAATTGTACTCTCCATTGAATTCTGCCCCACAAACTAATATAACTGAACCACTGATATGAATTTAGGAACCCCTATATAGATCCACTGCATAGCACATAGCAGGTAAAGAGAGCAAAAACACTTCTATGAGGGGGTAGGGTTACCCTGTCCTAGCTTTGGAATGATCTAGAGTTTCACTACTTCAAACAAGCGGTATCACAACATCCTAAATATGGGAAAGCATCCTGTCCTATTTTTGAAAAGTCACTAGAGCTTACTACATGCACTAGGCCAATTGGTCAACAGGGTACCTTAGTAAAATTACCTAATATACCTCTCACACCTAATACCGAAAAGTGAAAGGAGGTTCAAACGGTATGGCGGTAACCCAGATCCAAGGGTTGTGTTTCCAACGTGACATTGTCTACGTCCGTCTAGCCTTTTGGCAAGCCGTCCGGGATATCAGATGGTAAACACAGTGATTTAAGAGCACCATGTAAATGGAATGCAAAGAACATATATATGTAGATAAAAGTTCACATCATGAAGTTCAAGTCAAGTTCTCTAACAATCCCAGCAGAGTTGCTAGAAACTGTAGCTAGTTTTTTGTGCTACTCGGAGGAGTTTAGTCTCTTTAGATGTGATTTCCTATAGTTCAGACTTCTGTGATTTTGAGTTTGGCTTCACAAGTGCAATGTGAAACAGAAAAACGAATGAGAGTTCAAATCCAACAAATCTTTAGAAAATCCATTAATCACAAGAGATGCCAAAAATGGACTGCATTACTAGATTTCAGAGTTACCACCTAATATTTTTGAGAGAATTAGGAAACTCGTGACTCATGCCAAAGGTCACTTGTCCGTCATAACCAAAGTTGTCTCGACTTGGGAACTTAGATATGAGAGATGAATGTCATGAATTAAGAACTCCACTCATCCGATCAAAGATCAGCCTCTACTAAATCATGATATGTATCTTATAGACATTATATGCTCATATTCTGATTATTAATATGTTAACATTATTATGTGAGGCAAACGAGTATAGACCACATCACTTATTTTTGAAATGCTTTGATTTCATACTTTTCTGAAAGAGTTTTGAATATGTACAACTCAAAGGAAAAATGAGCTGATATATACGACAACCAAAGTCATTCCAATTTAAGCAAAATAGCCTCCATCCACAGGTATTTAGAGAGTTATTTCAAATAAGCACGTATCCTCATGGTAGTATACCCATCATGAAAAAAAAAAAAAAAACACACACACACACACACACACACACATATGAGATGCTAAAGCAAAAATGCTTACTTAGTACTCAACCGTGGCAAGCCAAAGAAAAGAAGATAGTTAGAAAAAAAATGCACGATCCTAATATGCGAAATGGCTAATGCAACGCATACCAAAATGCAACTACTAGATTCGGCTACTAATATGACATGTGAATCAACTCAAAGCATGAGGTAGCACACATAATCAAGTAGGAAATGATAACGACATCAAGTATGATGAGCCAACCCTTAATGCATGCAAAAATGGATACAATGCATGGGAATGATAAAAGAAAACATATCGCTTTATACAACTACGGTAAGTATGTAAATAAAAAGAAGAAAGAAATGGAGGTTGGGAGACATACATCAAGTGTTACAAATTTGCCCTCTTTATAAGAGGATCCAAATGGCCTAATTAAATAATTATTACAAACCTAGATGAATCAACTAATCTAAAGGAGTTAAATGAAAGGATGGAAATTGCGTACGTGTAAACAAGAACATCCTCCGGAAACCTCTCTGTCTGTCGCTAGAAATTGCTCTATTCGTAGTCAGAAAACAGTTTTGTTTTGACCTTATGATCTGCTCTGCTTAGCTGAATAAGCACTATTGTCGTACAAAAGAGTTGGTCGGCTAGCCTGATGAACTGGTCGGCCGTACACTTGCATGGCCGGTCGGCCACTGATTTTGGAAAATTTGTTGTAATAGAATTGCCACAGAACAAAAATAGAGGGTTTTTAAATGATGTTCATCCTTCATGCTCCATTCTATCATGAAGATATTCAAGGAGGAAATAGGTTTACTTCACAAATCATCAAACATCCCAAGGGTATTTATATGATGATTGATGAAGCAAATAGATGGAAGATTTAATGAATAGAAAGCTAAAGCTAATTAAAAAAAGAAAATCACTCAAAGAAATGGTAGGAACCTACTATATCTCATAGTGAATAAGAGTAAATGAGTACTCAAATTTGGAGAGAATAGGTTAATGAGAACAACTTTTGAAAGGGAAGCCTGTAAATAAGAGATTACATCACTTAAGAAAGAAATTAGAGACTCTTCTCCCTACACATGGAACATGGATTGACATCCATTTATATGCTTCAAAATGAACTAAGAGAGAGTTTCTAATACTTTTGATAAAAGAGCTCTCTCATTTAGCTTCAAAGAAAAATAAAAGCAAAACTAAGCAAATGAATGAAAACTATAAAAAGTTGTTGCATGCTCATCTTCCTACTCATGAAATAAGGATGAGACATCCATTTCTATGTTTCAAAAATGGAACTAGAAGAGAGCTTACAACACTTTAAAGAAGAAAAGAGAGAAAATAAAAAATTAAGCTAACTATTTAAAGCTTTAAATGCACAACTCGTCAAAAATCGTTGATTACACTTCTTTTATTCATGGAACAAGGATGAGAAATCTATTTCCATGTTTCGAAAATGATCGAGAAAAGAGTTTTTCAACACTTCTAACACGGAAGCTACTACCTAGCTTCAAGGTGAACAACAATAGTATAAAAGCAAGATTTACAACTAGTTAATCAAACTTGTGGTGGGGTGGCTAAGCTCTAAACCCCCCTCATGATCACAAGGTTCCAATATACTACGGAAAGCTATAAGAACAAAAGGAAAGCGATTAACTCAAACGGATTGGCGACTATATCCTAAACACACCAAATCCATGAGTACTATTACATTATTGCAAGCCCATATTTAGTTCATATCACATAAAAATAACCTAAAATAGTGTTGAAAAGTAACTAAAAAGAGCAAATATGAAAGAGTATAAAAGGATTACAACTACCATATGGAAGGGTGGCTAGCCCTTCCACTTTTAACAAAGCTCAATCACATTTTTAAGCCTAAAATAACTCTAAAAATCAGTGTATTATGACAACAAATGAAGAGCAAAAGAGTAAAAGAAAAAGTAATGAAACGAGTTCAAAGGTTAACCTCTTGGAAGGAGGAAGAGCTTCTTAGTTAGCAAACTTCAATCCAAACACCCTCAAGTATTCGAAAATAAGGTTCAAAATTTCAGTAAAGTGCTTCAAGGTTGAGCTTCAATCGTGTATTTATAGTGTATCTCTTTTGAATGTCAAGAGAAAGAGCTTTGAAGAAACTCTTAGGCTTCTGAAACAATTCTCTAACCCTAAATTCTGAAGAGAGATGGTCTATTTATAGATTTTCAACCACTTTCTAACGGAAATATCTTTAAAAGTGGGCAAGTGGCCAAATCTCGTGCATGGGAGCAACTTGTGTTGCAAATGCCGAATCTGACACTAAACATTGTCGGCCGACCACTCAATTGTATAGTCGGCCCAAAGAAAATGGTCTGCTGGCCAATCAATTGGCCTGCTGTTCTTTGAGTGGTCAGGCTAAAGAGAGAAAAAATGGTTTTGGTCAAAAAGGAGCACAAGGTTTGGGTTTGAAGTTAGAAACCAAATTCCTTTGTTGAATATTCGAAAGATGCACAGCGTAACATTTCGTCATCAGGTGTTCGGAATGAAGTGCCTAAGTCTTAAGGGCGGTCAAAATGGGGTGTCTACACACGGGTATTTCCTTTGTGTCATAGTATGGATTTTTTTGCCATTTATTTTATTTTTATTTTTTGTATTTTATTTTTTAGTTCACCTGCACAAGACAATCTGTACACAAGAAGAAAAAAAAAAAAATAGTAACACTTGCACAAGAAAAATATATATATTAAAATAAAAAAATAAATTACAATAAAAATTAGGGTAAACTACCAATAGGTCCTACTTTGGAGACTTATTACCCAATAGGTCATACTTTGGAGACTTATTACCCATTAAGTCCTATTGATAAATTTATTAAGTGATAAAGATAAATTTATCAGTCTTTTATTTTTATGAAAAAATTTATAGTGATAAATTTATCAGTCTCTTTGTTTTTATGAATAAATTTTTAGTGATAAATTTATCACTCTCTTATTTTTATAGTGTTAAATTTATTAGTTAGGACCTGTAGGTAAATAAGTCTAGTTAATAGGATTAATTGGTAAGTACCCCTAAATATTACCTTGGAATCAGACAACTTACTTTTAGTTCCTGGCAACGACGCTAAAAATTGATATGGTCGCTTGCACATTAAAATATTTTATTTAAAATCAAGTAAAAACAACAACTCTATAGAATAGCGGTTAAAACCAGGTGTCGATCCACATGGACTAATGATGAATAATTTAATTTAGAAACTTAGATTTGGTTATGAATATTTGGAGTGAAAATTAAACTAACTAATTAAACAAAATGAAACAAATATCTTAAAATTTTGAATCCATCACTAGCCTCATAATTGAGAGTAACTGTATTCAGTCCGTGGAATACCATTGATATGAATACTGTGATGTAAGTTGATTATAAATAGATCATCAAGAGGATCTGTATATCAAATCAGAAAACCATGAATCATTTTCACTTAGCATGAACCGTCACCATTAAACTATGGTTTGATATACGACCCATCATACTATGTATGACTCGTCTAACAATTCTAATATATAACACTGAAAATCATTGTATAACATGATTTGAATAAAATATTTATTACACAAAAATATCTAAAAGTTAAACAACTATATCCAAATCAAATTAAAATTAAAATTACTAAATACAACTTATCCTAATTATTTGATCAGAATTTTATCTTTATTCTAAGACAGAAAAATAATTTCAGACACTAATATTTACAAACTAAATACTCTCACTTTTTTTTTTTTTTTTTTTCTTTAGCCGCCACTCCTCGTTTGTTTGTTTTTATTTTTCTTTTATTTATTTGTTTTTGTTTCTTTTTCTTTTCTTTTGTTCTTTCTTACCACTTTTGAATGCAAATTTCGAATAGTGTATAGCAATTTATTGTTTATAATACATTAATGTATAAAATATACTGTGACTTATATACAAACACGTACAAACATATCAAATCACATAAAATTATAAAATAATATAATTAACTAGACTAACAAAATGTACATTGACAAATTAAATGTGTAATATTTAGGTATCAATGAGGAACGAAATTTAAAATTTAAAATTAAATATGTCATAATTAAAAAGTAAAAAATTAAAGTGACATCACTGCAAATGACTGTTATAATAATGTAAAAATATTTAACAATCTTTTTATTATCTTTAGAATAATGTTATATGTATCAATTTTTATTTTTTTTATTTTTATTTTTATTTAATTTTTTTTTTTGTTATATGTATCAATTGATATACTAATTAGTATACTAACTAATGATGTGTCATAATTTTTGAAGTTTTGAATTTCGTAATGAATAATATTAGGGATCATGAAAAAAAATTATAAAATGCTTTATGAAGATTTTTTATCTCTTCATTAGTGTGTGGTGTTTTCTTGTATGTGTAATCTAACGGTAAAAAAATCTTTTATGATCACTTTTATGATATATTTTTTTATAATACACAACATTACTCTTTTGTAATGAATGTAATCATAATTGTAAAATGTTAGGCCAAGTTTGGGAAGACTAAATAAGTGTACTTTTTGATTTTTTATGAAATATGAGTTGGATTTGGGTTGGGTTTGAAGTGATGTGTTAGAGAGCTGATGTGACTTAAATAAGGTGATATGACTTAAATAGGAGAGTGACTTTTTGAATTTTTTTGAGGATGCCAAACTTGGCATAACTATATTGGTATACTATATTAGTATGCTAACTGTATCAATTGATATGCGTTTAGCACTATGGTTATCTTTAATATGAAAATATTTAAGTGTTAGTTTGAGATATTTTAAAAAAATGTAATTTTTAATTTATTGACTTATATGAGTTGGGTTTGAATTGAGTTTGATGTGATGTGTTAGAGAGATAATATAATTTAAATAAGATAATATGACTTAAATAAGATAGTGACTTTTTAACTTTTTTTTATTATTTAATTTATGTGAAACCAACCCATATTACCAAACTTCTTTACACTTCACGCACAAATTTCTCGCATTCCTTTTCTTTTCAATTCTTCCCCCCCTCTCTCTCTCTCTCTCTCTCTCTCAATCAAGCCCATCAATGGCAGCAGCAGTCACAAATCTCGGCATTGTCGACCACCAGTTACCGGACGACACTCACAACCTCTACGACGTAACCCTTTTCACCGATCGAATCAAAACACTCGTCACTCGGTCTCCCTTCTTCGTTGACTCCTGGATCTCCGAAATCACAGCCATCCATCGCCACCGACTCCACCAGCTCATTGTCGGCCTCGACATCGAGTGGCGACCCAACGACCGTTACAACGATCACCCCGCCGCCACTCTCCAACTCTGCGTGGGCCGTCGATGCCTTATCTTCCAACTCCTCTACTCCCCTGAAATCCCCCAATCCCTCATCGACTTCCTCAACAACCCTATCTACACTTTTGTGGGTGTGGGTATTAACAGCGATGTCGAGAAATTGACTGAGGATTATGGGTTGTCTGTGGCAACTACTGTTGATCTTCGCACCTTGGCGGCAGACTGCGGCATGACGGAGCTTCGCAATGCGGGTTTGAAGACCATGGCGAGAGAGGTGCTGGGGAAGGTAATTGAGAAGCCGCAGAGGATTACGAGGAGTAGGTGGGACAATGAGTGGCTCTACCCTGAACAGGTACAGTATGCTTGCATTGATGCTTTTCTTTCTTTTGAGATTGGAAGGTGTTTGAATGCATCTGAGTTTTAGATATTGGGAGAGTAATGTGGGTTTTTTTAGATTTGTAATATGAATGGGGTTGGGGTTTGATGGAGATTTAGTATGGTTTTGTTTATATTGGGATCTCTGTTTGATGGATTTTGTTTACTATATGATTTGCAATTTCGATATGTTTGATGATTACGTGATAGTTCTGTGCGTCTATCTTGTTGAGCAAGAGCAGGATTGTTGATGCCTGTGTTGCATTGTACTAACATACAAATGGTCTCTTATTTCTGTCTTTAATTAGGGAAGTTTTTGGTAGCGTTTGGTAGAGTTTTGCAAATGTGATTTGAGAGTATGAGTTGTATTTTGAGTTTGTGTATTGTGGAATTATGATTTGAGTGTAGAAAATTTGTTTGGTAAAAAGTTTTGAAAATAGTTTTGGAAAAGATGTTTGATTTGAGTGGGGAATTGTTGATGTGACATTTGACATGTGATTCAAAAATTTACAACTCATAACTAAACATACAACTCAAAATTATTTTTAAAGCATATAAAAAATTTAAAAAATTTCAGAAAAATATTTTTCCCGATTATGTAAATCAATTGCAAAAAAAAAAAAAAAAAAAAAAAAAAAATCTGGAATCGCGTCGGACATCCGGGTGGACATCCGGATGGTCTACCGGGTGGTCATCCGGGTGGACAGAAAAGGCGCCTGTGCATCAGACAAGCATCAGAGTTCTCTGCAGAGAGTGTAGAAAATTGATTTGAAAACGAAACCAAACGTCATGCTCAAAATTAAGTGTTGAAAACTAATTTCAGAATACAAACAAACAGAGCCTTTGTTTTTCGTAGTTACTAAATTATTTGTATAGCAACTCATCCTGCCATGCCATACAATATATATTGATGTAGTGTGGATCCCAAATTTGGAGCGAGTATTTTGACTATTTTTGCACTTGTTGCCCCATTTCTATGTACATGGAGTTCAAAGCAGTTGGGGTTGTCTCTGTATCTTTTGTCTAACCTTTTCCGCTCATATTGGAACTGCAGTGACTGTGGATGCAACTCTAGTTTTGGAGTAAATCACGTAAATCTCATGTTCATGTATATGCGTGTGATTTACAAATTTTATACATTTGTTTTTCTTTGTTTTTTGTGGCTCACTTATTCTTGTTAGGTGTTTGTTTTAAATTCCTAACATATGATGTGTATGAAACATTATGGTGGTCATAGTGGATGATGTCAAAATGATAGTTATGAGAGGCATAATTGAATTGGTGGCTCAGATTTGAGGGAGTGAAGAGAGGGACTAGCAGGATGCGAAGATAGTATAGTTTTTAGTTTTAGTTTTAGTTTTAGTTTTTGTTGTTGTTTTTGTTTTTGTTTTTGTTTTTTAAGTTCGGAAAATAGGTAAAATGAAATCATAACAATTAAATAGTTTTTTCATAAATAAGAACACCTTGTAACCTTGGTTTCTGCATAAATAGGACCGCTACCTACTTCTCCAACTTCTTAATCTTTATAGAAATCAAGTAGATCCTTCCACCTATCAAGAACAGCATACCTAGCAAAATATTTGCAATCAAATTTTGAAAACGAATACCTGCTAATTAAAAGCAACTACATTCAATATGCTTCATGCCAAGAATAGGATATCTCTCTCTTACTCGCATTTTGTTGTGGTAGAGAGTGTATTTGGGATCGGGAGACATGAGAGAGTAGGACAAAAGATTCGGTTTCACATTTTCTAAGCTAGGCAAGACATAACTACTCATCACCTAGTTGGTAATGGAGGTCCGTTTCGCGAGAAATTATTCAATGTTCCTGAGTCAAGTCTATGTGGAGCAAGTCCATCTAACATGCAACATGGATGTTTCAACAAATACGTTGTCTCTTAGGTCACTTTGTTACAAATTAAAAATCATAGATGCCAAATAGAAAACTAAATATGATTTCATGTAAGAGCTAGATATATATAACGTTAACCCTGGAGTTTTTTAACTTGAGTTTTTTACTTAATACCTCTCTACTATGTTCACTTTCTCTCTCTTATGTTTACACATTATTTTTGAACTTAATTTCATACTAATAAATTAAAGGAGGATGCACTAATAAATCCCAAATTAATAACTTATGCACTGTTTAGTCCTAAAAGTTTTTTATAGACTGAAAGGTCCCATTACAATGTTAATAACATCAGATACAATGTTAATAACATCAGAGTCATGTTACAAACATTAGATTTCAAACATCTAATGTTCATCAAATTTCAATAATGTTTGAAAATATAGGATGAAAAACATCTAATGTTCATCAGATTTCAATAAATTTTGAAATTATAGAATGAAACATCAGATCATTTACATCATGCTAATGTAAAAATGGAACTAAATGGAGCATAAGAAAATTTTTAGGACTAAATAGTTCAACGTTTCAAAAACTAGGACTTATGGGTAAATTTTTCTAAATTAAACTACTTATTAACACAAATATACCTAATTTTATGGCCCAATTTCCAATTTAATTACATCTTTAAATATGCAAAAATACATATATATATATATATATATAAAGAAATTCAAAATTGGGGTGTCATACCACACTAATTCTTTCCCAAAAAAAAAAAAAAAAAAAAAAAAACCAACTTATTACAAGGAAGGTTCAAACTTTTGAAGTTAACGGTCATGTTCAGACTCATAGGCCTATCTTGAGGTCCCGTTTAAAAAAATCGAATCATTTATTTTGTAAGGTCATTTGTGTATATCATCTAATGAAAAATAAATAAATAAATCCGATATTTGTATCTTTCTTATTTTAGCCCGTTTTTCTCTAAAAATAAATAATCTATTATAAAAAAATAAAAAATAAAAACCCTCTGGCTTTATTGGTGATGAAATAACAATTCAGTAAGTTTGCTCAAAAAATAAAAAATTAAATTAAAAAAATTAAAAAAAGGGCTAAACATACACTGGTCTGATCCCACAAAAAAAATAAAAAAAGAAAAGAAAAGAAAAAAAAGAAGCTCAACTAAATACATGAAGTGGTATTTTGTGCTGTAACAATATTTTGTGTATTAAAATATATATCCTTTTTCTATGAAGAGTCAGGCGATACCAGTGTTGCTAAAGCTAGAATCTTCATCGGATGCTTTAAAGCCTTTTTTCATAGGCAGCTCTGCACGTCAAGTACACCTTTCTAAATGTGCTTACGCCTCGTTTGGGGACTGACTATTTTAGTCAAAAAGTTAAAAAGCTAATTAAAATTAGTCACATCACCTCTCTATTTTTCTGCACATCTTTTCGTAAAAAGTCAAAAAGTTACTAAAATAGCGTGTTCCCAAACGAGGCCTTAAGTTGTATTTAGATTATAAATTTTGATACGAATTTTTTTTTAAAAAAAAAAAAAAAAAAAAAAGAAAAAGAAAAGAAAAATAAAAATAAAAATAAAAATAAAAAGTGAGTAATGTGCATTATATTTTATCGAAATTTGTTTTTTTTTCAAATTTAAAGTAATGATCAACCAACAGTACATCGGAAAGGTTCTCAAAACAAACAGTACATCGGAAACACATATTGGAGACACCTTGGTTGCTAACAAAGACTTGTGTGGTTAGGTTTAACCCTTTTATTTTTTTATCTTATAAAAATATTTGAGCAAATTATATCTGTGATTCCTGTAATTTGCTTTTTGTATCAATCTGATTTCTATAGTGCTAACTGTATCACTATTATCCTTTAATTTTTCACATTATGTCAGTTTTAACCTAGTTGATAACATCCGCTAAAAAATTGAACAAAAATCAAGAGCAAAATAATTTATCCAAAAGGGAATGCACTATTTCAAATTAGACGTCTACTTCTCAATCACTTTGACAAAAGTGAATGAACTAGTTTTTCCTCTTGATTTCAATCAAATTTCTAAACAGAGTTATTAAATGGGCAATATTCACATAATGTGAAAAAATTAAAGATAAAATTGATGCAATTAAAATTATAATGACTAAATTGACATAAGAGATTAGCTATAGAAATTATTAGTGTAATTTGCCTAAATTATTTTTGGGAGCTACGCTTACTTTTTTTTTCTCTTTGTATCATTTTGAGGATTCCTCAATCAAAAATGTTAGAGATTTCAAAAATTTTTATTAAAATTTTTATCAAATGTCTCACATAGGTGTCGGACTTACATGAGACTCATATGGTGTGGGTTTCACACCCATGTGAGACATTTGGTAAAAATTTTGATAAAACTTTTGGAGTCTCTAGTATTACTCTTCCTCAATTGTCATTTTGCAAACTTATGTGACCTAATTGTAATTTTCCTTCAAGTTAACTAGTTATTTTAGTTTATGTGGTGGTGGTAAATTATCATTGGACATGCAATAGTTTTGTGTTCCTTAGCTAGTGTTTGGACCATAATTTGAAAAAGAAAAGAAAAAAGAAAAAGACAAGTGAAATATAAATCAAATGTAACTATATTTCACTTATATTTTTCTTTTCAAATCCCTAATCAAATTTATGATCGAAATATGATATGGTCAAACCCTAGCGAAACAATTTCTTCTTCGTTTTCCTGGGTGACAATCTTTTCTACCTTCTTGCAACGTGCACCTGTTAGACTTTGTAGATTGACAAGGACCTTGGCCGTGGAAATTGTGAATATATATGTCAAGCTCTCACACCCCTTCATTTTTAGAGATTTTAGATTTCTGAAACAATGAATGTGTTAGGGAACACATTTCCATATATGCATCAGCATAGGCAAATACTTCAATTCCAAATTGTTTAACAGAGTCATTGATGTTTCTTCCTCACCAACACCAGCACATAAGTTCCCTTGGACGTCAACTATCATTTCTAGCGAATCGCACCACCACCTTTAGCCCTTCTATTTTGTGCAGTCTTTGCATTAAATTGGACGAGACAATACTTGATAATTTCCCACCACATTGGACCCTCCTGAATATTTATAAGTTGGTTGTGCCATATCTCAGTTGGCTCATCTACTCCTATGATAGTAAGTTCCCCATTGCTGCTTGAATTAAACTGCAATTGCAATAATTTCAATTGTGTTAGTGACATTTACTAATTATTGAATAAAACAAACTCCACCTTTGAGACTACACATTAACTTGGACCAATATGACAATAAAAAAAATAAAAAATCTTAGACAAATGTGATATGTTCATACAACTTCAAGACCATTGGAAATAATAAAAGATGGGGCGGAAGAAGAAAAAAAAAGAAGACATACTCAATAGATGTATTTATGTCATGGGTAATTTTATTTACCCGTTATTAATACTTTCAGTATGTACCATTAATAGATTAAATTTATATTCCAATAATATCCTCCAATGAAATGACCATTAATGACAACATGAGGTGTATTCTATTCATTTAAAATTTTTATATTTAAAAACACAAAATACTCTTCACATATCATCATTTTATAGGGTTTAAGGTTTTAACATATAACCATTGTATTTGTTCATCATCTTCACTATTAACATACACTTATGATATCATTCATCATTAATTAGTTTATTTCATTATCTTCTCCATTATATTTATTTTTTAAACTCAGAACATTATTGCCGTTGAAGATTTAGGGTTTAAGAATATTGAAATCAATTAGTTTTGAAAATTTGCACACTATAGATGACACTGAGATTCTTGGTTCCGATATAAACATTGATTTGAATATTGAAAAGGTTAGTTTATGACTTAATTTTTTGATTTTTTTATTTATTTTGTTTGTATGTTGGGAAGATGAGTTTGTTTGTCGTGTTCAGATAACTAGAGTTGAACTTTTACATAATGTTCGATTATTTATATTTGAACAAAACAATTTTATTCAAATTATTAAGATTGACCAAATATTAAATGTTCATACATAAAAAATTGAACATTTTAAGTTAGTTTAGTTAAAATGAATTAAATTTTTATTCATTGTTTAGATATAAATTTTTAAACAAATTAAGTTTGTTCAACTCTGTATTTATGAATGTAACTAATTTGATGAATTTGAAACGACGACAAGAGATGAGAGTTTAAGACCGACAGTGAAGATCAATACCGGCGAAGATGTAGGCCGAATGAAACACTCTGTCAGTGATTTGAAACAACGTAACAACGAAATGAGACACGACGAGAGTTCAACATCAACTATGGAGATCGACATTGGCAAAGATGGAGGCCCAATGAAATCTTCGCTGACTAACAAAGATGGTCTTTGTTGATCTCTGTTTAGAAGATCGTGGGGTTTTATTTTGTGTAGTGGTGAAGATAAAGAATTTTGAGTATGAGTAAGGGTGTGTACTGAGTATTAGTGGTGTGTAAATAGAATCACCCTTATGTCATTAATCCCCAAAACAAGTCGGTCTAAAAAATATTTCCATAACTAAACACCAATAAACATGCTAGCTAAGACACAAAACATGTATGTGGAACCCAAAGTGGAATCTACTTAGTATATTTGTTGGTATACTAGTTACTATTTTTTCCATTATCTCAGATATTATCATATTGAAATATTTATCACGTTATTGTTTCTTCAACATTTTTTTTTTCTTGATAGTTTTACATAATGTTCATTCATATTATACGTTGTCCAAACATCATACAGAGAGTGAAAGGGACAGCTTGCCGATTTAGAGAATTTACTCTATTGTATATTTGGGTATGAAAATTGCCCAATTAGCATTGCTGTAATTAAACTCGACTCAGTACAATCAGTTTTAACCCTGTTTATTTGGGAATTGGGACATAATTGATAAAAAAAAAAATATTGATATACAAAAATAACATGGGGGCTTTTATTTGCACCCAAAAAATTAAGTTAGACACCCCAATTTAATTATATATTTGGGCAAACTCTACTTTACCCCCTATGGTTTAGGCTATATGCGAATTACCCCTGATGTTCAAATATCGTCACATAACCCCCCGTGGTTGATGGAGTGAAGTGCACAGTTAGCTTTTCCATCTATTCTAGCAGGCTGTGCAGTACACGCGAGTGTGGTGCAGTTGGGCATGAATTGATGATGTTCCCTCACAATTAAAAGACCAAAATGCCCTCATCTTCATTATCAATTTCCAAAGTATATCCTCATCTTCATCATCAATATCCAGATCTGGAAATGTGATGATTTAGGAAATGTGTAATATTATTTTGTGATGTGAAATTGTAAGTTCATCAATTTACAATGAAGCCCCTTCCATGATCAGTACTTGAAACGACGACTCCCATTATTCATAACCTTTTCTTGTGTACATCAATTCAAATTAAAGCTACCCACAATCCTAATTGAAGTTCCATCATGTTGGTTTCTTAATTAGTTTTATCTTCGTTTGGTCTATGTTAAGTTCAATTGAATTGTGTTGATATGTGTCTTACTAACCTAAATAATAATTGATGATTTCATTCTACTTCAACAGAGTAGTTCTTTTTATTCTACCTAGTGTGATGTCAAACACCGACAATCAAAACCCCTCTCCTCTATCCCAACCCTCTACGCCATCCTCAGACGATCACAGCCCCAAAGTCAGCGTCAAAGAGGACCTCTCCATCCTCGGCCAGACCATCGGCCGCGAACTCCGCAGCGTCGCTGTCTTTCTTGCCCTTCCTCCTCCTCCTTAACAGTTGTCAAAGAAAAAGAAGAAGACGATGATGAAGAAGAACAGTTGTCCCAAACAAGGAAGGGTTTAATCTTTGATGCTCTTCTCACCACTTCTGATATCAGGCTTTTGTATTGTAAAGGAACTCCTGGGTCTCGTTTGGTTCACCTTGATAAAGAACATACTAAAGATCACAAATATATATATATATATATATATGTATATATATGTAGATATGAATTTGTTTAAAAAACTGAAGATCACAAATATACATAAATATATATATATATATATGAATTTGTGTATATGATTGAAGTTCTCCAGATCTGGATATTGACGAAATTGTAAATTGATAATAAAGATGAAGATAGATTGTAAATTGATGATTTTGTGATGTGAAATATTATTTTGTGTAATATTATTTTCATCACTGTAAATATGATGATTTATTTTGTGACTGGAAATGTGATGATTTTGTGTAATTTGAAAGGGTTAAAACTCTAGGTTCTCTCACACAACCTTGGCTCTTCTCAAATGCACAATGCACAATTGTTGAATGAGAAATGGTAAAGAAAGGTTATATATAAGGGAAAAATAGTCTTTTTACTTCTGCTGTTAACGGTGTTAATTGTGCACTTCACTCCATCAACTACGGTGGGATTATGTGGTGATATTTGAATGTCAGGGGGATAATTCGCATATGGCCTAAACCATAGGGGGATAAAGTGAAGTTTCCCCTAAAAAAAAATGTTATTTGCTACTAAAGGACACATGATGCTGATTTGTTTTGTTTAATAGTTAAGCTTCCTAAGAATTTCAGCATTCCCAATTAATCAACTGGGGTGTGTTTGTTTGGACGGATTAGATAAGGGGGGATTGTAATTCATCGGATTGTTAGTCCTAGAATACATTGTCCTTCGACTATTTGGTTGGACTGGATTTGTATCCTATGTTTGTTTAGTCATGGGATTAGATATCTGGATTGAACTATTTTTAGTGAATCCGATGTTTGGTTGGACGGACTGGATGAGGATAAATGTTTAAAAGACTATTTTACCCTTGTAATTTATAATTTTTATTTGATATATAATTTAAAATTTGTAATCTATAATTTGTAATTTAACAACACTAAAAAATTTTAATTTATAAGGCCATAATTTTTAATTATTATTTTAAATTAACAATACTAAAAAATAATTTTATTAATATATAAATTTAATTTTTTAACAACACTAAAAAATTTTAATTTATAAGGCCATAATTTTTAATTTATTTTTATTAATTAAATTTATAATTTATAATTATATTTTTTATTTAATATATAATTTTAAATTAACAACACTAAAAAAATAATTTTATTTAATATATAAATTTAATTTTTTAACAACCCTAAAAAAATTATAAGGCCATAATTTTTAATTAAATTTAATTTATAATTTACATTTTTTATTTAATATATAATTTTAAATTAACAACAGTAAAAAATAATTTATAAATGTTCAAAAGACTATTTTACCTTTTTCCAATTGTTTATTAAGTAATAGCATGAGGGTAAAATGGACATTCACACATTAGTCCCATGGGATACCAATCCCATGGAAATAATTCCACCACCCCCTCAGGATACAATAATCCCTCATATGAGAGACTAATAGTTCGGAGGGACTATTAATTCGGAACAAAAAAATTGAACTAAACAATGGACTGACTAATAGTCCAATCCTATGGAATAATCCCTCAAAACAAACACACTGTAAGGGTAATTATATATATATAAAAAAAAAAACCCCTCAAGTTTTGACTTTTTTAACAAAATAAATCTTGAATTTTTGATTTTGGCAATTTAAACTTTAAACTTTTGATTTGTTTTCAATCTAAACCATCAACCTATTTCCGTTAAGTAAAACTGACAAAAAAATAATATTTTAATCATTAAGCTCACCGAAAAGGCTATTTCAAACATTTTATATACATCTACATGTAGTTCAAAGACTAAAATATCTTTTTCTCGTTGGTTTTGCTTAACAAAAATAAGTTGATGATTCAGATTGAAAAATAAATCAAAAGTTGAGGATTTAAATTAACAAAATTCAAATTTTTTTATTATTTTGTTACAAATGTCAAATTCTGACCTTTTATTTATTTATTTATTTAGTTATTTTTTACCCTATCAAGTTATAGATTGGCATGTCCTTAAAGCTTATATTCTTGTAGGGTCCATGGTTGCTACTGTGAGTTAAGGATGCGGGGTTGCTAGAAATAAATCGTCCATTTTAGAATAGATGAGAAAGATATTTTTTTTAAAAAGGCTGCTAAATATCTCTACCTATTTACTTTGGATTCTCCACTTCTTTGAACCCTCACTCACATAATTGAAACCCTCTCATCTTCTCTTAGAACCTCCACCTTAATACCAACTATACTCATATTCTTTGAACCCCCAACTATCCTTCGTCTGGCAACCGTTTCCACTGTTAGCAGCCCTCCACCGTCGACGACCTTCCTTCCGGCAACCTCCACCCTTATCGATGACCCCACCAAGGGATGGAACTAGGAGAAGACATGGCCTCCATGTTTCTATGAAAATTCTATTAACCATTAACACTTTTAAAATATGTATCTTATTTTATAAATAAAATAGTCTCTCAGTATAAAAGATATATCATATTCTTCTACCATCTCACATTCTCTTTTTATTTTCTGGCAAAAAAATTTCTTTATCCTATTAGATATTACTTCTATAGTATTTGAATTTTTTTGTGTATATATAGTTTATATATGACATTATACATACATGTGTGTTTGTATATATGGTGAAATTTTTTTATTTATCTTTGGCCCCTCCGGAGATGAAATTCTGGTTCCGTCCACCAACCCTTCCCTATCATCTGCTAGAGCCCTCCAACCTCGTCCGATGAAGGAAGATGAAGAACAACTCTTGACCAAAAAAAAAAAAAAAACGTAGAAGGAAGAAAAAACATGGAGAGAGAGAGAGAAAGAGAGCCAATGATCCCATCACCGGCCAACCACTGAGTCTCGCCCTCCTCACCCAGCCCTTCACCACTCTCGTCACAACATTCACGATTGCCACTGCCATTGACAACCAATAAATTGCGATCCACAAACTAGATTTAGCGATCGCAAACGCATGTAGAAGAGGAGTTCCTGCAATGGACAACGCAAATTGAAACTAGATCATTATTCTAGTCTCCTAATTTAAGGTGATTTGGTCCCCCCCAAAATCTGTATTTTTTTTAAATTTTTTGCAATCTCAGTTAAGTGGGTCTTCTTGTTTTGCTTTGATTGATTTTGATTTGCACTTTGTTTGGTGACTCTGAAAGCTTTTCTTACTGGATTTCATTCATTTTGGTGAAACTTGTTCAATTTTGCTGATTAATTGGCTGAGAGCTTGGATTGATCTTCATCGCTTGTGGTGAAGACGGCGGTCTTGGTCTCCAACAAGCGTCTTTGTCTTGATCCAAAGTTGGGTTCTGATTGGCGGGGGCTGCGAGAGATGGTTGTGGATTGGGAGAGGTGGTTGGAGGTGGAGGAGATAGGTGACAGACAGTGACGGGGAGGATGGGCGGTAGCGGTCGGAGGTGATGAAATGGTTGGTAGGATTAGGGTTAGGGTTTGGGAAATTAGGGTTAGAAGGTTAGGAATGAGGGTAAAAATGGAACTTTATGTTTGGACAAAATTGGAATTAAAAAAAATGAAAGAGAGGGGTTCCAAAGAAATAAGGTAGGCGCTAATAGCAGTCTTCTTTTAAAAATAAATTATTCATTTTTTTTTTTTTGGAAAACAAATTTGATGAAATTATGTATTCATGATTATTAGATCAATTTGAATTTTTTCAAAAATAATTTACATGCATAATTCAACAAAATGAACAATTCAAATTGAGCAAGAGTCATCAACAGGTTAGGTCGGGCCTATGCAACCCGCAATTAATGTGCCCAAGTCCCATATATAGAAGCCTTCTGGGCTTTAACTAGTCAACAGGCCAGGTTGGCTTAGACTTGTTCAAAAAATTAAAACCACATTCCACTCTGTGGGGGCCAAATATATTATTACGTAGGGAAGCCGAATAACTTAAAGAAGGAAATCAAGTCATGTACTATACGACTCTATCCCGGAGGCACAAAGGCCGAATAACTAGATCAGTTGAGGAATCAAGTGTAAACCGGGCCGAATATGAAAAGATAGCCGAATGAGCGATTGTTCATTGGAATGAAAGGTGGGCCCAACCATCAACATCAAGGACGACTATAAATAAGAAAAGCATCAGCTAAGAAAAGGTATGTGAGAAAAAGTAAGATTAACTTGAGGTATAAGCAACCTAGAAAGTATACACTGACTTATCCGTCAGAGTGCTAATTCCGGCACCCTCGACCGGAGCGTTCATTTCTTTTCAAGTGACTAGCTGAGGATCAAGAGCGTCCTACAGGATCCAGAGAGTATTTCCAAACCTTATCTCCACAATTGGCACCGTCTGTGGGAATACTCAAGCACATCCATGGCGAGCGTGACAGAAGATCCTCCAGTAGTTGCTGACAACCTTACGCCATGAGATGATACCACTCCGAGAAACATGCTTGGGCCAGAGAACACTACCGCACGAAGGGCCTTGAACTTGGACTTAGTTGCCCAGACCTCACCCTCGACATCAGCATATGAGACAATGTAAGCAATTATGGATTAGGCGAAGCAAAACGAACAAAGGTTAGAAAACATGATGGTTGAGAACGAGCGCCTTCGACAGGATTTGGCCCTAGAGGTGGCGAAATCCCAATAGGCTGCGTGCCAAGATTGGGGACGACCTTTGGGAAAGGATGGTCGACGACCTCGAACTCGGAGACATGATAGTAACATTGATTCTAATTCATCGTCCCCAGAATCCAAAAAGAAGAGAAGAGTCGAAGTCTCCAGTTCTTCCGGAGAAAGTCCGCGTGTGCGGAATAAGCGAAGAAAAAATAATTCAAACGAAGAGGATCAACATGACCCCTTTGTGCGACGGATCGCAAGGGCAGTGCTACCCAAAAAGTTCAAAGCTCCATCGTTGACCCTATACGATGGAAAATCGGACCCCACTGATCACATTCGTCATTATAAGCAAGCCATGACGCTTCATGCAGATGACGAGGCCTTCATGTGTCGAATATTTCCGAGCAGTTTGGGGCCATTGGCCGTCAGATGGTTATTATAAATTGGAACCGACATCGATTAAGAGCTTCTACCAACTCCAAAAATCATTCAGGGCAAAGTTCATCACTAATGAGGTCCAGCCGAAGCAAGCCGATTCTCTCTGGGCAATACAAATTCAACTAGGAGAAACCCTTCGTGCATATTCGGTGTGCTATTGGAAATGCTTTAATCTAGTAGATGATGCCTGCAATGACTTCATGGCCATTACTGCCTTTAAGATGGGTTTGCATCCTGACAGTGCCCACCGTAGCTTCTTAACCAGACGGCCTCCCAAAACAGTCTGATCGTTAATGAAGAAAGTCGAAGAATACTACAAAATGGAAGATGATGCCCTACGGGTCAAAGCCGGACACAAGGCCAACAAGACGGCCCCATCTGAAATCGTTCAGCCAATAAACTTTGTACCAACACGGAGCCCTGAACCACGGAATCGAGCTAGACGAGACAAAAGATGAGATTCGCGCCGATTAAATGACCAATGTTCACATCGAGCTAACGAACAACTTCAAGTGGATAGCAGTCGCATAAAGCGCGCGGACAAGAAATATACGGAGTTAACATAGTCGATCAGTGCGGTTATGTCTAATGTTCAACACCTTCCCTTCTTTCAATGACCACCCAAGATGATAGGACCTCCCGACACGAGGAGACGAGATAGGCGATGTGAATATCACAAAGACCATGGTCATGATACCGACAGTTGTTATGCATTGAAGGATCACCTTGAAGAGTTGGTACAAGACGGTCAGCTTAAACAACACGTCTGAAAGAACAACTCAACCAAAACTGTTGCTTTATGGCAGAATTCACCTCCACTCGGCGTAATCCACATGATATACAGCTTGCCAACGACATCTGCGGTACATACGATTTAGTCGCATCCAAACCCCCAAAAACAAATCACACAAGTGAAATGGCCCCATGAAGCTGCGAGTGTTACTTTCGATGATTCTGATTTGGTCGGCATAACGCTCCCCCACATTGATCCCTTGGTCATCGAATTACGCATAAACCGATTCACCGTTGAACGTGTTCTCATTGACTAGGGGAGTACTTCGGAAGTTATGTACTACAAGACCTTCGTCAAACTCGGCTTCACTGAGTCGGACCTGTCTCCAACTCATTATCCGTTATTCGGCTTCAACGCTAATTCGGAATATCCGTTGGGCAAAATCACACTACCAGTTCGGGCGGGCTGCCGATCAGTGGATGTAGAATTTTTGGTTGTCAAGCTTCCTTCGCCGTATAATCTCATCATGGGACGAACTTGGCTGCATACCATGCAGGCTGTGCCAAGCACCTATGATCAACTACTTCCCTTTCCGACTGAGAGTGGAATTAAGCAAATTCGAGGTTCCCAGAAATCGGCGCAGGCATGTTATCTTCTTGCTGCAAAGACACTAAGAGAGCTGGAAGTGAATTCAATTGAGGTGCCGGATCGAGAGAGCCTTGACAACGTTGAGTGGCTCCCAAATGAAAAGGCAGCCAGAGCCCTGGATCGAGTTGAAATTGACAGGAATCCTGACAGGTTCTTCATGGTCGGCACTTCCCTAAATAAAGTCCAGGCATGAGCTAATTTCCTTCTTACTCGGCAACCTTGATGTATTTGCATGGTCACCATATGAGATACCGGGGGTGGATCCATCTGTGTCTCAGCACCGCTTAAACGTTGATCCCAAATGCAAGCCGATTATTCAGAAAAGCCGATAGTCAGTCGCGGAACACACTGCTGCAGTTGTTGAAGAGGTTGACCAGTTGCTTGATGCCGGGACAATCTGCGAAGCGACCTATCCTACATGGCTGTCGAATACTGTGGTTGTAAAGAAGAAAAATAGAACTTGGTGTGTTTGTGTGGATTTCAAGGACTTAAACAAAGCTTGTCCCAAGGATTGCTTTCCCCTCCCCAGAATAGACCAACTCGTAGATGCAACGACACATCATTAACGTATGAGCTTCCTGGATGCCTACAGAGGCTACCATCAAATTGCCATGCATCCGGAGGACCAAGACAAAATTGCATTCCTCACCCCAAGAGGAACCTATTGCTATAAGGTTATGCCTTTCAGGCTAAAGAATGCGGGGGCAACCTACCAAAGACTAGTCACTGCCATGTTTAAGGAGCAACTCGGCCGTACTGTGGAAGTGTACATCGATGATGTGGTGGTCAAGCCCGAAGAAGAGCAAACTCATCTAGTCGATCTGGAAGAGACATTCAGCATTTTTTGCAAATATAAAATGAAGCTAAACGCTTCCAAGTGTGCCTTTGGCATCGGATCTGGCAAATTCCTTGGCTACATTGTTGACCACTGCGGAATCGAAGACAACCCGAGGCAAATCACAGCAATTCTAGAACTTGGCTCTCCTCAGTCGGTCAAAGAGGTTCAAAAGCTAATGGGAATGGTCGCCGCACTCAACAGGCTCATCAGTCGTTCCATAGATCGTTGCCGACAATTCTTTCATACCCTTCAGCAGGGTAAAGCTTTCGAATGGAGCCCCGAGTGCGAAGTCGCTTTGGACGGTTTGAAGACTTACCTTCGATCAGCTCCACTCTTGACAACACCTTCGGCAGGTGATCCGCTCATTTTATATCTGGCAGTTTCCGACCGAGCTGTCAGTGCCGTACTGTTAAAGGAAGAACTAGGGGAGCAGTGGCCAGTTTATTATGTGAGCAAAGCAATGGTTGACGCCGAAACACATTACCTTCCGCTGGAAAAACTCGTCCTTGCTCTTGTTATGGCAGCAAAAAAACTTATGCATTACTTTAAGGGGCATACCATTGGGGTACTAACGAGCTACCCCCTCCGGTCAGTACTCCATAGTGCAGAAGCATCAGGGCGCGTTTCAAAATGGGCTCTCGAACTCGGCCAGTACGATATTCAATTTCTGCCCAGAACCTCAATCAAGGGGCAAGTGCTCGTCGACTTTGTGGCCGAATTCACTGGAAGTCTCGCCGACTTTAAGTCTGATCAAATTTAACCTCAGTCGAACTGGAGAATTTACGTTGGAGACATTTGACAGTTATATTGTGATAGATCATCCAACCAACGTGCCAGTGGGGCAGGCATAGCGATCATGGCTCCAGACGGGGCAATAATCGAGCAGGTTGTCAAACTGGGTTTCAAAGCATCAAACAATGAGGCCGAATATGAAATATTGTTAACCGGTTTACGAAATGCGCTTTTTCTTGGTGCTCAGCGTCTGTTTATCTTCTGTGACTCAAAACTAGTCATCAATCAGTTGAAGGGGAAATATGGAGCCAAAAATGACCGTATGGCAGCCTACATGAAAATGGCGAATTCCTTGCTAGCAAAATTCGACCATTATGAATTGAATCAAATAACCCGGGATCAGAACACGCATGCAGACGCCCTGGCTTGCCTAGCCTCTGCTATCAACTCAGAAATCAAACGGACAATTGAAGTAGGGTTTGTCCCCGAGCCGAGCATTGCCTCTTCAGAACCAGTTCAGGTCAACGTTATCGAACCAGGTCCGAGTTGGATGGACCCTATCGCTGCATTCGTGTCTTCAGAACAGCTCCCGATGGATAAGAAAGAAGCACACAAACTCCGAAACAAAGCCCTTCGATACTATTTGGATCCGCAGGGGAAGCTCTACAAGAAATCTCTATCCGGGCCATACTTAGAGTGTGTGCACCCGAATAAAGTTAAGGAACTTTTGACTGAAATACACAAGGGCAGTTGTGGTGCCCATTTGGGCGGACGCTCTCTAGCTCACCGCGCCGTATTGCAGGGATACTATTAGCCGACAATGCGAACTGACATCGAGTGCTATGTCAAGAAATGTGGTCAATGTCAGAAGTTCTCCCCTTTAAGTCACTTGCCAGCCGAGGAATTAAATTCTATCACTAGCCCTTGGCCGTTCGCTCAATGGGGCCTTGATATCGTTGGACCATTACCACGGGCCCCGGGCAACAGGCGATTCCTAATTGTTGCAACGGATTATTTCACAAAATGGGTCGAAGCGGAGGCACTAACACATATTCGAGATTCCGACGTAAAGCGTTTTGTATGGAAAAACATCATAACAAGATTCGGCATACCACGAGCACTTGTTTCTGACAACGGTACCTAGTTCGATTGTGGTCTGTATTGAGAATTGTGCGACACTTATGGTATCCGATCCTACTTTTCCTCGCCGGCTTACCCCCAAAGCAATGGTCAATCGGAGGCCACCAACAAGGTTATTTTGGACGGCATTAAGAAGAGGTTGGAGAAAGCTAAAGGCAGATGGGTCGAAGAGCTGCCCAATGTGTTATGGGCTCATTACACCACTCCGAAGCGATCCACTGACGAAACGCCGTTTGCTTTATGTTTCAGAACCCAAGCAATCATCCTCAGGGAGATCGGCCTTCCAACCTTGAAATCGAAAGTTTTCGATATGGGCTGAGATGACATGATGTTGGCTTTGGACTTGACTCTGATTGAGGAACGCCGAGACCGTGCCTTTGCATCCATGGCATGGTACCAGCAACAGCTCTAAGTTATATAACCAACGTGTTCAATTGCACCATTATACACCAGGAGAATTGGTCCTAAAAAAAGTGCTTCCTGCTGCCAAGAATCCGGCTGAAGGAAAATTGGGTCCTAACTGGGACGGCCCCTATCAGATTGATTCAATCGCAGGAATGGGGGCATATCGGCTCAAAGACATGGATGGAAGAAGCTTGCCGCGCCCGTGGAATTCCACACACTTGCGCAAATTTTATCATTAACTTGTACGGCACTACAACCTGTTTTGATTTTACGCCTTGTGTATCTTTCTTTTTTCAATATAATGTCTTCCTGCCCAGTTAGCTCTAATTGTTTAATAAAGCCTCCGAATTCAGAGCGCCCTTCGTGAATGACACAATCAGCCAACACAAAAAGCCTCCGAATTCGAAGCGCCCTTCGTGAATGACACGATTGGCCAACACAAAAAGCAAGCCTCTGAATTCGGAGCACCCTTCGTGAATGACATGATTGGCCAACACAAAAAGTCTCTGAATTCGGAGCGCCCTTCATGAATGACACGATCGGCCAACACAAAAAGCCTCCGAATTTGGAGCGCCTTTTGTGAATGACACGATTGGCCAACACAAAAAGCAAGGCTCCGAATTCGGAGTGCCCTTCGTGAATGACACGTTAGGGCCGAATAAAGCCTCTGAATTCGGGGCGCCCTTCATGAATGACAAGATAGGCCAACACAAAAAGCCTTTGAATTCGGAGCGCCCTTCGTGAATGACACGATCGGCCAACACAAAAGACCTCCGAATTCGGAGCACCCTTCGTAAATGACACGATCGGCCAACACAAAAAGCCTCCGAATTCGAAGCGCCCTTCGTGAATGACGTGATCGGCCAATACAAAAAGCCTCTGAATTTGGAGTGCGCTTCGTGAATGACGCGATCGGCCAACACAAAAAGCCTCCGAATTCGGAGCGCCCTTCCTAAATGACATGATCGGCCAATACAAAAAGCCTCCGAATTTGAAGTGCCCTTTGTGAATGACACGATCGACCAACACAAAAAGCCTCCGTATTCGAAGCGCCTTTCGTGAATGACGCGATTGGCCAACACAAAAAGCAAGCCTCTGAATTCGGAACGCCCTTCGTGAATGACATGATCAGCCAACACAAAAAGCCTCCGAATTCGGAGCGCCCTTCGTGAATGACACGATCGGCCAACACAAAAAGCCTTCGAATTCAGAGCCCTTTTCGTGAATGACACAATTGGCCAACACAAAAAGCAAGCCTCCAAATTCGGAGCGCCCTTCGTGAATGACACGTTAGGGCTGAATAAAGCCTCTGAATTCATAGCGCCCTTCGTGAATGACACGATCAGCCAACACAAAAAGCCTCCAAATTCAGAGCGCCTTTCGCGAATGACGTTAGGGCCAACACAAAGAAGCCTCTGAATTTGGAGCGCCCTACGTGAATGACACGTCTAGGCCGAATAAGTCTCTGAATCCGGAGCGCCTTTCGTGGATATCGTAAACGGCGTAAAGTAGTAAATTTGCAAGCATTGATCGAAATTACATGTCTACATTCAGAATAACGTGTTTTATTCAACAGATCATAAGTACATGCTTTACATTAAAATAATGATAATAATACATCAAAATTATTCGACGCCGCCCTCATCGTCAATCTTCTCGGCTTCAAAAGCCTCGAATAGAAATGTGTAACTCTGCTATATGGGTGACGCCGGATCAACGCCCATAGCCTGGAGTGCCTTTGTCCATCCATGTTTAAATCTGCGATTTTCGCATCGACAGACCTCCTCGTCTAGCTTTTCCTTCGTCTTGTCTATTCCAATTTTGCGACTGTCATGGAAGCCTTTTTCGTAGAACCTAGCCTTCGCTGACTCAATTGTGAACATGCTGGCCGTGTCTCAGTCGGCGATCGCATGATCCAAAATTCAGCGATTTACTCGCTCTGCAACAATCGGATTCACTTCACTCGCCGAATGAGTCTCAGAGGTGCTAATCTTCTTCAACTCATTTTAGGTCCTCTCCACGCGAGCTTGCAAGCTCTGAATGTGAGCATCCCTTTGCTTTATCTCTCTTCGCGCAGCACACAGGCACATGTCCATTTCATATGAAGTGTAAAGTCCCTTCACCGCTCCGTGGACGCCCTCCTGAAAAACTTCGAAATCAGGTCGCCCAACCATCGACTGCTGGACTTCCGGCGAAAAAATCTGTCGAGCGAATTCCACTGCCACGTTTGGATCGAGAATATCAGAGCTCCTAGCCGAATTGTCATGGTGTCCCAGCCAATCCTTGAACTGCCGTCGTTCGACGGCCGTGTTCAGTAGCTTACTGGGGCAAGGGCAGATTCATCAATCTCTTTGGCCTAAATATCAGAGCTCCTAGCCGAATTGTCATTGTGCCCCAGCCAATTCTTGAACTTCTGTTTTTAGGCGGTCGTGTTCAATTTTGCTGAGGCAAGGGCAGATTCATCAGTCTCTTCGGCCTAAATATCAAAGCTCCTAGCCGAATTGTCATTGTACCCCAGACAATTCTTGAACTGCCTTTTTAGGCGGTCCTGTTCAATTTTGCTGAGGCAAGGCAGATTCATCAATCTATTCGACCTAAATATCAAAGCTCCTAGCTGAATTGTCGTTAAGACGTTCCTGTGGCCCAGCAAATCCTTGAACTGCCATTTTTCGGCGGTCCTGTTCATCAACTTGCTGGGGCAAGGGCATATTCACTAAGATATTCGACTAAGTCGGCTAAGTCGCAGTGCTATATAGTTATGTTTGCGCTGGATTAATTCAGTAGTTTGTTCCATTCATCACATTTCATGTTTTTACATCTTACTTAGCCGTTAACACGCACATGCATCAGGCAAAAAGGCAAAAGCAATTTTCATTCGTAAATTCATGTCTTTACATCTTACTTAGCCGTAAACAAGCACATGCATCAGGCAAAAAAGCAAAAGCAATTTTCATTCATAAATTGAGCACAAACAGAAGTCATTTTACAAATGAAAACTACTCTACGTTAGCTTCTCACAAAAATAAATAGTCAAAAATCTAACAAAACCTACATACACAGGATACCAAAACAAAACGAAAAATACTTTGACTCTAGGTCAGTCTTCCGGGTCAGACTCCAGCAGCTTAACGTCTACCTGCTCGTACGGAATCAGCTGCTCCACGTTAGCGGCAGCTAAGGCTTTGAGCCAGCCGTGTTTGAACCCCCTGTTCTCGAACTTCGGCATTTCTTCTACATAATTCTCCAAGGCCGCATCCTTGCCAGCTTGGAATGACTTGGAAATCTCGGATTCGGCGTTTGCCATCACCCTCTTCGACTCCTCCAAATCGGCCTCCAGCTTGGCAATTGTCTCGTTGGCCAATTTGAGCACTTCTTCGCTGGCATTCGCCCTCTCCTCGGCGGCCAATCTCAGTTGGTCAGCAGTCTTGGCCTTATCTGCTTCAGCATCGGCCCTCGCTCTCTCTGCCACCGCTTTCATGGCCTTAGATTCGGCTCTGAGAGAGGCCTCTGCTGCCTTCCCCTTCTCGTTTTCCACCTCGGCTGTGAGAAAGCCGATCTGTTCGATAGCGTCATGTTGGCGACGGCCAATCTCAGCTATCCTTCCCGCCGCCTACAAAACAAGAAATCGGTAAGCCAATGTAAATTTTTCTTTTGGTTAGCCTTGCAAAATTACAAACAAGGATCACGTACCAATATCGCCGATTGAGCGGCTAATGCGATGGACAGCAGATCGTGCTCTGCCCTAAAGGTTGCTCTGTCAACCGATAGAGAAATGGAGGAGGCTAAGCTCAAGGCCACAGCTGGGTCTTTTACAGCCGATGCATCAGAAGCAACTGACATGTTCCTTATCCTTGGTTGTATTATAAACGGCACAACCAGGTCTGATCCTTCATTCGTGGTCGTTTATCCACTAGGTCTTCCGAATAACTGGCTTCTTGTTCGGCTGGACTTTTTTCTCGCCTTTGCTCCGTCACTTGGCCCTACTGTTGATCGACAACAGGCTACGTTTCGGCCACATCAGTCTGAACCACCTCCTCAACAGGAGCAGGTGAAGTTTCTGCCCTAGCGTCGGGTGGAGGGGGCGGAGGTTCATTTCTCTCGGCTTCGGCTCTCCTACGGGCAACCATCCTCTCTGCATTTTTTTGCCTGGCCATTTGAGTGAGCGACTCCCCAACCATGTTGTCAGGATACAAGCCGAGTAGGTCCCCCAAGTCGGTGAAAATATCTTCGAAGGACGCGTCTGCTTGGCAGAAGTGGATGGAAAATTAAGGCGGCTTCTTCAAAAGCCAAATTTAGTGCCGTGTCAACCTCCTCCTCTAATCCGTCGGATCTGTCCTGGGATGGTTGATTCAGCTGCTCAGCAATCCCTTCAGCTGCTTGTTCATCCGCTGGCTCTGAGTCTGAAGCCTCAAAACCAATCTGCCTAAGGTTCTTGAAGCTCGGAAAAACAAGCGCCGTAAGGTGCTGTTCACCCATCGGAATCGGAATGTTTCTGCGGCCGAAAAAGTAGTGTAGGTCAGCTCGTATCTCAAAAGAATGTGGGCCGCCCTCCCTTGTTTCTGGAGATTCGGACGACCGAAGAACTGGAGTACGGCTCTGATCTGCGCAAGTATAGCGTCATTGGCCGAAATAAGAACTTTTTTCAAATCGTTTCCTGCACAAATAAAATGGTAAGTACGTAGAATTTGAACCAAGTAAATATTTAATGAAAATTCATAGGGGATTAAACGGCCACCTAGTTCACTCCTTCGCCTGGGCACTAATCTTGACGATTTTCACCCTCGTCGAATTCCCAGTTGCCACGGACAATGACCATGACATTATCAACACGCTTGCCAGAGCTGGCAAGCATTGTCACTAGATGATGGTCAGTGTCCTTGGCCCTGAGGAAATAATGCCCCTGCCGGGCAGAGGATTTGGCTAAGGCATAACAATGCCGAATGGTAGGGATTCCAAGGTTAAGCCTAAGGCATCGGTTTAATTCTACAATCCCCATTATTATTCGGTAAAAATTTACGTTCGGCTGATAAGGGATTAAACCCCAATGGCAAAGGACAGCCCTCAAAAGTGGATGAAAGGGGAAACGGACTCCGCCCTCAGCGATTGACATGAGAGGAAAGACGATTGTACTCTCATCAGTCGTCTCCGTGTCAATCACGTTCTCTGCCAAGAGTGACAGATGGACGTCGTCAGGAATATAAAAATGGCGATGGAAACCAGAGACTCGATTCGCAGAAAGAAGGGCTCTCAAATGTTTCGCCATCATAGCAGGTAAAGTGGACACTCTAAACAACAAACAAAAAAGGAAAATGAGTCGAAATGGAAGAGAGAAAAACTTACAAGAAATGAGGAGGACAATGAAGGACGGAAAGAAGTTGCAGAGGGCGTGAAGTGAAGGAGGTGAACTGACAGACAACGACAAACCTTGTGCATTCAAAAAAAAACATACAAACGAAGAGACAACACGGTTTCAAATCGTATTAAATGAATGAAGTGTACGAAGGGGCGGGAAATTGTAATCATGCCTAAAAAGAGTAGGCGTTCTGACGCTTGCATTGGAATAAGGGAAACCGCTGTATTTTTTGACCCACTAAGTCTAAAACCAAACATGCCGACTAACTGACATTAGTAGTATGTTTCGGGGGCAATTTTGGGGGGCCGAATATATTATTACGTAGGGAAGCCGAATAACTTAAAGAAAAATCAAGTCATGTACCATACGGCTCTATCTCGGAGGGATAAAGGCCGAATAACCAGATTGGCCAAGGAATCAGGTGTAAACCGGGCCGAATATGAAGAGATAGCCGAATGAGCGATTGTTCATTGGAACGAAAGGTGGGCCCAACCATCAACATCAAGGACGACTATAAATAAGAAGAGCATCAGCTAAGAAAAAGTATGTGAGAAAATGTAAGATTAACTTGAGGTATAAGCAACCTAGACAGTATACACTAACTTATCCGTCGGAGTGCTAATTCCGGCACCCCCGACCGGAGCGTTCATTTCTTTTCAGGTGACTAGCTAAGGATCAAGAGCGTCCTACAGGATCCAGAGAGTATTTCCAAACCTTATCTCCACAGACTCATAGGTCTTAGTTTTACCAACCTAAATCAAGTCGGGTATTATAGGTTAGGCTTTGACCATTGGACTTATTGTAATAACCCGACCCTCATATCTGTTTCTGGTATATTTTCGGTCCTTTATTTTGCGCATTTACTTGCTTTCTGTGAAATTTCATGTGAAATGAGGTTTAATTAAGCAAAACTTACGAAAATTGATTCATATCTGTTTACTAAAGAAGTATCTGTCACAATTAAGAAGTTGGAATCAGAAATTGGAAGCCTTAGAGACTTGATTTTCTGAAATTGATTTTATATTTGAAATCAGCATAATTTTTAAGTAATAATAAGCATTTCTGTGAAATTTCAATTTGGAATGATTAAACGATTGATTTTTGTCTTATTCACCTATTATATCTACTTATGTCCTCTTTACCATTTGACTTAGAAATTATCCTAGAGAGAGTGCGAGGAGAAGAAAATTTGAGAGTGAAAAGAGAGTTCCACAAGGAAGGAATTGGGAAAGAAATTAAGAGGGTTTATAGGGAATTCAACTCAAGGTATGTTTAATCTCTTCTAATTGATTCCTCTCTTTGATTTGAAAAGGAATTCCTCCATGTTATGTAAGTTAGGGTTTATAATAAGGGTCAAGCATGTATTAAGTGATTAATTGGATTGATGTCTCTTATGTTTGGTGGATTTGGAATTATTGTGACCCAATTAGTGAGAATTTACATTTTATTTCTTCAAATATCTATTTGAACTCATCTATGTAAACAAATGGCTAAGTGTATGTATATTTGTGGGAGGAAGTTGGGAACTCCATGGAATTGGATTGTGAATCATGAATTTAAAGTGAGTAAGAACCTAAGTTGATTTATGATTAATTTTTCATGTGATTTTGAGCTTTATTCTTGTGTTGAATTGATCTATTTTGAACCTTGCTAAGTGTTCTCCAAGTTGGGTTTGGTATGAATTTCGGACTGTCAAACAGGGCCCAGGCCGCACGTACGGAGGCCATGGCCGCACGTGCGGAGAAGAGGAAAAAAAAAGGTTTTCATTCTGTTTTTGGGCGCTCGAGCGGCCGGGTTCTTCCGCTCAAGCGGAATTGGGCCGCACGAGCGGCCAAAGTGGGCGCACGAGCGGCCACCCCTGTTTCAGCTTATGCTAAGTAACTTTGAATAGGCATATCTTTTGCATCCGGACTCCGTTTTGAGTGATTCTTGAGCCTAAAATCAAGCCCCGGAAGTCTAGTTTCCAATGGTGGTGGTGTTACTCCAAAAGTCTAAGTACAAAAATAGTTATGCCCAAATTAGTGACGATTGTTCACTTTCTATTTACTGAATTTATACCGTTTCTTCGCCTGAACCTTTCTCCTCTCGATTCCTCCTATTTTATGAGGCATGGATTATAACCTATGGAGGAATAATGAGTCTAGAACCATCATAGCTATTGGGTGAGGAATAAAAAGAGATTGGTTTTATTCTCATAATCTGCTATGTGTATTGTGTTTGTAGGTCAAGACGAGGACATCGTTCCACCGCTATCAGAGACCTACCACTGTGAGTAGTAGTACGGCAGTCGTACGTTCAATTATCGTTAATGATTCTTATAAGCATGTTAATAGTATGTTGATTGGAAAATCTAAGGGCATTATTGCGCAGTACATTTTATTACTGTTGATAAAGAATACTAACGTTGTTTGCAAAATAGCTATAGTGATTCATGACGAACCAAGGGAACGTATAAGCACTATGGAACCATGGTATTCACGTATCTCTGATATCATTCAATCTGTATAATGTGTTTACCTTTTGTTAATATTTATCAAGAATGTCCTGTTAGACTTAAGTTAACTAAGTTAACTCATGTGACTGATGTAACGATTACCATTAGTACTTTGTTAAGTACAAGTCAACTATGTTAACATAGACGAACGATCAAACAAAGGTGTATGCTTCTATGTGTTACTGATTAATAGATCAAGTGAACTACGTCGTTTCTTAAAGAATAAAGAGAAATTATTTCATTCTTGAAGAACGGATTTTGAGTAAATATGAGACAGTTATAGGTTATCAAGAGTAGACACCTTCGATGAAGCAGAATAATTGGAAAGCTATGTGTATTCGCGTGAATGGGAAATTATTCAGAAACCACGACATAAGGGCAAAAGGTTAACATGTTTATGTAACCCTCATGAGAATGTGATTTATTTCTATCTTTGTTAAGCGTACGATAATAACATGATATGACAAGAAATGCCCTATTTCTTAACATGTTACGTTTTGAATCACTGAATGATTGTTCATTTATATAAAGGTATTTAAGGTATCCTTAGCGCAAGGCCCTTACCCGGGGGTAATAATACCGTGGTTCAAATATGTTACAAGTTCACGTATGTTACAAGTTTACGCATGTTACTAGTTCATGTATGTTACAAGTTTAAGTCTGTTACAAGCTTATGTATGTTACAAGTTTATGTTGTTACAAGTTTATGTATGTTACAAGTTTAAGTCTGTTACAAGTTCATGTATGTTACAAGTTCAAGGATTACAAGTTCTTTGTACCAAGGGCTTTAATGCCACATGTTCAAGGGCTTTCATGCCATATGTTTCAAGGGCTTTAATGCCATATGTTTCAAGGGCTTTCATGCCACATGCTTCAAGGGCTTTCATGCCACACATTTCAAGGGCTTTCATGCCATGTGTTTCAAGGGCATTATAGCACTCTATTCAAGGGCTTCAAGCCATTATGATGTAAGATGTGATGTTTCAAGCTTTTATGTTCAAGACTGGGCCTAAGGCCATTATGAAATGAATACAGAGTCAGGCTAACTATGTGAACTCTGCATTTTCATACGCTTTAATATTATGTTCAAGTTAAGCATTATTTTATGCATTGTTTTATTTATGTATTACTATTCACTGAGCTCGGCTCACTCTCTGTTATGTCTGTTTCTGTAGGTAACCAACCAGGTAGTCAGTCCTAGCCCATGACGCCCGGTTTCTTTTGTCAACCTTCGTGTGTCCAGGCACTATACGAGGCCACTTATTTTGTGGAGTCTGTTAAGATGATTGGCTTACTTTTGGTTGGCCATCTAAGGTTGAATGTATATAACTTCAATGGTTTTGTGCATGCCCGATTATAGGGCTGGGTTTGTATATGTGTTTGTGTATAAATACTGTTAAGGGATATTTTGGGACCTTATCTGCCTATTATGATGCATATGATGTATGAGATCCTGGCATATTAGCAGTAGCTCAATGGAGTTTGTTTCTATCAGTATACTTTCGATGTTTTGTGCTTCCGGCAAGGCCCCATATGTTATATATATACCAAGTTATATGTCCGTTTCTGAATTAGTCATGCCCAAACTTTTAGGGGCGGGTTTGGGGCGTGACACTTATATTATCACCTTCTACACTTTTTTCATTCCCAACATTTAATACTTTCATTAGTCCCTTTTTTCCCCCAACATATTTGAAGTATTTTCATTCCTTTTTTCGTTTCTTTTTTTACATTAATCATATAATCAAATATTGATCATGTAATATGATCAATATAGCCATTCAAATGGAATTGAGCCCTCTGGCTATGAATAGGGTCGCAAATGAACCGAACTACTCATAAATAGGCTCGATTCGGCTCGTTTAGCCGAGCTCGAGCTCGAATAAACTCGGCTCGTCAAGTTCAACTCATTTATCTTTATTTAAATTATATAATAAATATATTTATATATTAAATAATATAAATAATATTTTTTATTTAAATAAGATGGATAATATTAAAAAAAGGGAAACTTACCTGTAGGTCCTACTAAATGGACTCATTGTCCAATAGGTCCTATGATAATGAATGATATTTTTCGTCGTACACTACTAAAAAACGTTACTAATTGTTAACTTTCAATGACAATTTAAAAATTTTATTACAAAAAATGTAACTTGTATGAGCACGAAATAATTTTCACTTATATAATCTAGTTGATCCAGCTCGCAGCCCTCCAAACGTCCTCGTAATGCCTAAAATTACAAGCGCGAACTAGCCGGCAGGTGTATGCCGGAAACCCCTCCGATGCCTAAGTCAGCAAATAGACTAAGGATATAAAAGCTCTGTGAATTTGGGAGTATGAATTGCAATACCTGGATGAGAGTTTGGCTTGAACTTTTGTAGATTCCACATGGCACAGTTCTAGTAGAACTCTAACTCTCCTTAGTAGAGTCCTCTTAGGAATCACATTCCTAAATGATAATACTTACCCTTTAACACCCTTCTCACTATAAGCCAAGTGAAATGGCACAACTCTGTGCTCAGTTGTCGCCGTGCAACCGGATGACCTTTCTTCTGTCCACCACTAGCGTAGTCGCGTAACACGTCGTGCCATGCGATGCTTGATCGACAGAATTCCATGTTTACATTCCTTAGCTTTCCTTCTAGCTCGGTTAGACATTTACTGCTCGCTCCCCTTAATCGCTTTAACCGTAACTCAATCATAGCGTTGACTGCATTTAAGAGGTAGCTAGGCTTAAGAACATGTGATTAATCATTAGGCTGGTCAACCATCTTGACTGGCCTAGCCTCTGTTTGGCCCAAAGTCGTGATATTTCAACTCATAGCTCGGACAACTATGCGGCCCAGCTCTACGAAGGCAATTCCAAATAGCTCGGTCCAATTTGGCTATACAAATTACCCTCTTAATTGCCCCTTAATTCCATCTACCACGCATGATTGAGATTACTATCCTCAGCTGAGCTAAAATACTCAATCTCACCAAGTTACAAAAATTGCTTGGTCCCAAGAAGTTCAATCAATCGTACAACTCGTTCACCAACCACTCTGGCACGATGTCCTTTATGGGACATGTGGCAAGCCCTCATTGCGTCCGTGCACTATCACAACCGTCATACATGGGCATAAAATTCAAAATGTCTTGCGCCTTTTAGTCTGATGCATATATATTTCCTATATGGATACTGCTATTCATATTCCTCTATTTGCAATTCTAAAAACCAGAGTCCCAATCTTCCAGCTCCCTCTATT
Source organism: Camellia japonica (assembly GCA_030407325.1). Lineage (NCBI taxonomy): Eukaryota > Viridiplantae > Streptophyta > Magnoliopsida > Ericales > Theaceae > Camellia > Camellia japonica. Next base: position 92,947,663 of record JAPPVO010000029.1, read on the forward strand.
TCTGCCTCTAATCAAAGCACCTTCAGTGCAACAGTGAGCTTGCAACCACTCGAAGATGGATTTCTATCGATTAGAACCTAATTCATCCCTCGAATTTGTAAGTTTCTGAGCTCTTCAATGTTTTTCCATAAATATTTGAACGGTTCCTCATGTTTGTTGTCACTTCCGTACAGTTTAAACCACTATCCATGTCTACAAATAGCACTTTAATACTTAAAGCAACTGTAATTTAGAAAAAAAAATAGTTTTGGAAACTAGGCTTAGGGTCTATGATTACCCTTAAAATTCCATAGGCCAAGACGAACATCAAACGAATGGGACCAAAGCCAATCAAACAGTGTCTTTTTAATCCAAAATTACATTGGAACCGAGCGAACATCCTGTTTGCAAGGTTCTTAGCAAAACCCACCGAACTAAGACTTGCTCCTCACCACGATCCAGCTAAAACCATGCCCCCAGGCCAAGACTAGGCTAAAACCTTGCCCCTTGGCCAGGATAAGGCTAAAACCTTACTCAGACCTCAAATTGTGCTAACTAACACCTTCAATTCAATGTCCGAGCTAGAACAACCCTTACAATCTTTCCCTACCAAGCCACCTGCTTAAAAGTTTTATCACTCCACATGATCTACACTACTATCTTAGGTTGGTCAATCATTTGAGCATAACACAATTCATTTTCGAACGTGCAAACTCAATTAGGCTTTGTTAGGCACACCATCACAATTGCCCTTTGGTGACACCATTCGGCCAAACAAACACATGTCAGTTTGTAGCCATCTTGTGAAACTGAGCAAAACTGCTAAGTTTTAAACTTAAACTCCACACCCATAGGCAAATATCGTTTCTTGGTTAGCTCTCCTGGCACCATAGTTGAATTTCATTGAGAGTACAACATCCCCAATGACGTACATTTATCTTTAGCTGAACAAGATACTATCCCTTGGGAAAAAACTAGGTTTCGCCCATTTACCGTGCTATCCATTGTTAAGGAAGGGCTACGCTTCTCGGTCCAGCCATTAATTTGTGAGTTCCTTAGGCAGACTAGGCTTTGCCCAACCCAACTTTTGACTAACACCTATTGAATCATCAATGGTATAGCCGAGCCAAACCGTCGCCTAGGTCTCAACCTAGGGCAGGCAGAGATATTCCACCAATATTCTCTCGGTCAATGCGACGACAGTTGGTGTTACTATCTAAAGGTGAAAAGAGGCCGAGAGAAGATCGTTAAGAGAACATTGGATAAAGACTTGCACGACGATGACTTTCTTTAGGTCTCTGGCAATTATGAGGACTAAGAGGCCCTGGTACCAAGCTACGACATTGACCACAACAAGGGGATAGTCGGTATAAGTAGCATGGTTTTACTTCTCTAATTTTAGTAATTTTGATGCCCGATGCCGAGCTAACCGTTCTCTTATTTTACAGATCTGAACCTTCTAAAAGAGAGGTATGCATATGCAAACCAAGATGCTCTTCGCACCACGTTGAGATACCGCTAACGGGGTACCAACGGGCCTAGACCGATCTACTCAGCTTTGAGCCGACCTATCAATACAACGGCAAATGAAACAGCAAAGTAACTGACTTTCTCCTAGAGCCGTTGCCTGAACCAGATCCTAACTTACCAGAGATCAATCTAATTCCCCTGACTGAGGACAAACATGGCTAAGAAGAGAGCAGTACAAGCTCTTATCACCGAGCAAATCTCCACAATGCCTACTGATGCCCAACTGAGTAGCGTCCCGTTTGAAAAGACACCGAGCAACAAACCCGAGCTTCTTGACCGTGAAATGCCTTTAGGGAAAGATGGACCGAGTGGGCTACGTCATCTATCCCTCTAGTTGTGGGCACCAACTCTAACCTACAAGAGCCGAGTTGTGACCACTGAAGACTTGGTCTATGCTGATAAGGATCAAAATTTGGCCTTTCGGTCAGCTACAAAGTCCTTGGTTTTGGTGAGTGCCCCATCTTTACTCTTTCTCTTACCATTTTTTGTTTGGTCTTTCTAACCTCCAGTGTGCTTTGTAGGCTGTGCAAATAGTCAAGTGGCACACCAGCGCTTGCTCAACTTGAAGAAGGCTGCTAAAGCAGCCATTGCGAACAACGCTGCCAAAGACGCCGAACTAAACAAACTGAAGGCAAAGCTAGCCGAGGTAATCATTGCCTGGACCAACTGGCGAGCAAGTACGTACGGCTGAGGAGGACAAATAGAAGGCCTTGGCTGACAAAATGAATAAGCATTTTGTGTGAGTTCAAGAAGCTCAAGGATACCAAAGAAGTTGAGATCAAAGTCCTGGAGAAGAATATAGAGGATGCCGAGACTAGGGCTACGCCGAAGGCGAACAAGCTTATGTCTAACAATACGAGGCTGCCAAGGATATCTTCTTCAAGTGCAGTTGAAGGCTACGACAGAAAAGCTTGGCCAGGCACCTGACTCAAAGGTCTTTCTGAATCCGCCTCCTCAGTTTATCCCAAGCTACATAGCGGCATATGCCAGCGCCGTGCAACAAAAATTACTGGAGGTGGATGAGGACAACCCGGCAACCTATATGCATGCCTCGGCTGCTGGTAATCTAACCCACCAGCCGACTTTTTCAGCTCGGCCAGAAGGACCAACCAGATTCAATCGAGTGTCACCATCAATGAGGATGTCACCAATCTAACCATTAAAGATAATGCTGACATTGCACTGAATCTCAATGGAACCGGTCCTCGACCGAGCTGGATGATCTTACCATGTGACCGAGATAAATTGCTTCTAGTTTTCTTTTGTTTCTCTTTTCTTTTTCTTTTTTTCTTTTCCTATGTAACCAGGCTACATGCCCTACTTTTGTAATTCACTTTCATATTAATGAAAATTATAACTTTTTGCACGCCCAATGTGTTTTGGTATTTTGATCAAGTTTGAATGCATGCTTTGCCAAGCTAACCAACTCAACAAAGATTTCCAAAAAGTTGGTCAATCTGCAACCCACTTTGCCAAGCTAGTCAACTCGTTTAAAGAATTTAAGAAGTTGGTTAATCCTGCCAACCCACTTTTGAGCTAACCGGCTTGGTCAAAGAATTCAAGAAGTTGGTCAATCTGCCAACCTACTTTGCTAAGCTAACCAGCTCGGTCAAAGATTTCCAAAGAGTTGGTCAATCCTGCCAACCCACTTTGTCGAGCTAACCAGCTCAATCAAATATTCAAAGAGTTAGTCAATCTTGCCAACCTACTTTGCCAAGCTAACCAACTCAGTCAAAGATTTCCAAAGAGTTGGTCAACTCTGCCAACCCCCTTTGCCGAGCTAACTAGTCTAGCAAAGATTTCCCAAAGAGTTGGCCAATCTTGCCGATTCAGTTTGCTGAGCTAACTAGCCAAGCAAAGACTTCGGATTTCATACTGAAGCAATACAAGCATAGTAAAACTACAACAAGACAAAAGTCTAAAAAGAAAACTATACTCATTTTAATGTCGACCAAAAAAAAAAAACTTACAAGTGTTGAAACTAAAAAATAGAATAACTTCAAATTAGCCATATTCCATGGCCTTGGAATATCTTTGCCATCTACATCTTCCAAGTAGTAAGCTCTTTTTTCCTGCTAACCCCACCACCTTGTATGGTCCCTCCCAGTTGGGTCTTAATTTGCTATCACTAGGCACCAAAGTGTTTCCCATGACTTTGCGTAAAACCCAATTTCTAATCTTGAATTGCCTTAGATGCACTGCTTTGTTGTATTTGTTAGATAGTTCTTGCTAATATGAAGGAATGTGAATCAACACTCTCTCTCTTCACTCTTCTACAAGGTCTAGTTCCAAGCTTATTGCCTCCCCGTTCAAGTCTGGGTCAAAATTCTAGCTTCTGATGGTGGGAAGGCCAACTTCCAAAGGGATGACTACTTTCATGCCATATGCAAGGGCGAATAACGTTTCCCCGATTGATCGCCTTGGGGTAGTTCGGTAGGTCCACAAAATGCGGAGGAGTTCTTCAACCCACTTTTTTTTTGCCTTTTCTAACCTTTTTTTCAAGCCATCTAAGATCACCTTGTTCGATGCTTCTACTTGACCATTGGCTTCAAGGTACGCTGGTGTGGAGTTGTAGAATTCTATCTTGTGCTCTTCAGAAATTTCAAACTGAGTGTCGTTGTCTGATATCAAAGCCTTGGAGATTCCAAACCGGGTTATGATATTCTACCAGACAAACTTCTTGACGTCTTTTTCTTTGATAGAAACAAGTGCCTCTGCTTCAACCCATTTTGTGAAGTAGTCTGTCGTCGCAATAAAGAACTTCCTGTTGCCCGGTGTGGTTGGGAGTAGGCCCACTATGTCTAAACCCACTATGTCTAAACCCCACATTACAAAGGGCCAAGGATTGGTCAAAGGTAAGAGTTCTCTAGCGGGCTAGTGGATTTGATGCGCAAACTTTTGGCACTTTTCGTATTTCCATACTTCTCTGTGTCTACCTACATGCATGGCCACCAATACCTTGTGAGATAGCTCAGTAGGCCAAAGATCTCCCTCTTGATGACTTCCGCAAATTCCTTCATGTATTTCGAGCAAAAAGGCCTCAACCTTGTTAGAATGCACAAACTTCAAGTACAGCTCGATGAAAGACTTTTTATACAATGCCAGAGATGGGAAAGCCAAAATTGCTATGACTTCGCCCGAATCTTATTTGCCTCTTTCTTTGTCTGGAAAAATTGGGTCTTTTAAGAAAGTAATGATGGGGTCCATCCATGAAGGTCCTAGCTTAACACACAATACTTGGCCTTGGCAGGAAGTCAATCAGCAAAAGGTTTGGAATAGAAGTGTCTGACATAGATGCGAATCCAGCTAACTCGTCCGCCTTGCTATTTTCATCCCGGCCAATCTGTTCTATCCTGATGACTTCAAACTTTTTGATTTCTATTCTGATCAGCTCTTGATACTTGGTCATTCGGTCGTCTTTCGCTTCATACTCACCTGATATTTGGTTAACCACCAATTAGGAGTTGTTGTACACCATTAGCTCGGTAGTCTTCATCCAGAAGGCAGATTTCAGACCGACCAAAAGTGCTTTGTACTCGGCTTCATTGTTTGATGCTGGAAACCCAAGTCTGATCGCCTATTTAATAGTCAGGCCATTTGGCGAGATAAGGACTATTCCAAGTCTACTCCATGTCCACGAAAAGCTTCCACATCTCTTCCACGAATAACTTCTAGCAAGTAGATGGGTTTGAAAATGTCTTGGGATGTGGAACTTCGGTTATTTCCTCAAAGTCCTTGTCCACTGTTTGTTGATCAATCTCTTTTCTCGGTTGGCCTATCATTTCCTTTCCAGGCACATCATCGCAAATTGTGCTCGTAGTTGCGCGACTTACCTCATCACCTCTTGACAATGTGTGTGGGCCGTACATCACTGTCAGGCTCAATGGCGCATTGCGCGACTCTTTTTCTTAAGGTGGTAGTTCAACTTGTTCTTGGGTAACGGGGGGGTTGCGCTATTCCTGCTATACTTCCCCTTTCTTTTTTGGTTTCCTCGGTCAAGTTAATTGGGCAAACAGAATGGCTTCCTGGGGTGAACTCTGCCACAAAGTCTGCTAATGTTTGGGCATTTATCATTGTTCTAGATTGGAACTTGATATCAAATTGTTCTACTACTCCATTGCCCATTTCAAATTCCTTCTAGAAAAATCTGTCATTTCGAATAAGGCCTTCAAAGGAAACACGGTCAATACCACCACACTGTGCGTATGGAAGTAGTGCGGTAACTTCCTTGATGCTATCATTAAAGCTAGGGCAAACTTCTCTAACGGCAGGTACCTCGTTTCGGTATCCAACATTGTCTTGCTCACATAATAGATAGGCAGGTGTTGTATTCCTTCTGCGCATGCCAGCACCGTACTAACTGCGTGCTGGGAAACTGCAAGGTATAAATAGAGTTCCTCTCCAAGCACTAGAGTTACTAAAAGTGGCGGAGAAGACAAGTACTACTTCAAGCTTTCCAAAGCTTAGTTACATTCTTTGTCCTACTCGGATTTCGTCTTGAGTCCCTAGAAGAATGGTCGACACTAGTCTGACGACCGACTTATGAATCTGTTTAGGGTGGCAGCTAGGCTCGTCATGCGCTGTAATTCCTTAATTGTGTTTGGCCTTTCAAGCTCTTGAATGACCTTGATTTGGGTTGGATCTGCTTCTATTCCACGGTTGGTTACTAAGAAGCCCAGGAACTTGCCCGTAGCTTGTGAGTCTTTACGATTGAAAAAATCTCAGCTAGGTCGTTGAGATGGTCTGACTCATTTTTGCTCTTGATCACCATGCTGTTGATGTAAGCCTCCATTGTTCTGCCTAGCAATGGCGCAAACATCTTAGTGACCATTCGTTGAAATATTACCTTGCATTCTTTAGCATTGTGAAGGATGTGATCTCTTGGTCCAGTTCATATATAGTGATCTGATGATATCCACGATATGCATCGAGAAAGCTAAGCCAGTTGTGACCTGCAGTTTGGCCCACCAGCTGATCAATCATTAGCAAAGGAAAGTTATCATTTGGGCACGCTTTGTTGACTGTTTGTAGTCCACACAAACACGTCATTTGTCGTTCTTTTGGGCACCACCACAATGTTTAAAATCCACTTTGGATAATGGACCTCTCTAATTGCCTCTACTTCTAGCAAGTTCCCTACCTCTTTAGCTACTATTTCAGCATAGTGTAAGGCCGATCTACGAGTTCTTTGTATAACTAGTTTGGTGATGGGGTTGGCGTTAAGCTGATGACAGATGAAGTTTGGATTAATGCTAAGCATGTCATATGGAGTCAAGGCAAACACTTCGAGATTGGAGATCAAAAAATCCATGATCTCCTTTGTCTTAGGGCTGGACAAAGATGAGCCAAGCGAAAAGAACTTATTTGGGCCGTTCTCATTAATCTTTACTTCCATTAGCTCTTCCACAGCCTTCTATTCAGCTGTTTTGCTGACGTTTGTGAACATTCATTACTTTCTGATTCCTTTACCATCTCCACAAATCCTTTAGCAGTACGATTGCCATTCACCGTCATGAAGCACTGTTTGGACATGATTTGGTGTCCCAAGACCTCCTCAATTACCCCGGCTTTATTTAGGAACCGAATTACTTGAAGGTAGGTTGACGCCACTGCTCGCATGGCGTGCAACCATGCTCTACCAAGAATGATGTTGTAAGTGGATGGGACTTTTAAAACCCAAAACTCTACTTGCTTGACCATCGAGCCAGCTTTGACTAGCAAAATAATCTTGCTAACCAGCCACTCAAGGATAGAGTTAAAACCTACCGAGGGTGAGGTGGCTGGCTCCAAGTCTTTATCCTTCAGCTTCAATTATTTAAAGGTCTCATAGTACATTATCTTGCACGAACTCCCATGTCAATGGCGAGCAATTGGTTAATCTTGACAGGCGTTTTAGTATTTGTTTTGAACCTGGTAACAAATGCCTCTGCGAGTTGCGCCCAGGAGGCAATGTTGCCCTCTGACAATCTCTTAAACCAAGTCAAGACCAATTCCCCAAGACTTGAAGGAAACATGATATACAGGCCTCATTCCGCATGTGTATAGCCAATATTTGTCAAAAGTGGCCAAGGTGCATGTATGGATCTGATTTCCCGTCATAGATCATAAACTTAGGTTGGTTAAAGCCTAAGGGCAGTGATGCATTCTCTATTGCTGGAATGAACGACGAGCTCTATGATCTTGCTAGCGCTCTGTTTGCTAGCTCAAAGGCAAAGTGCGGCATTGGCATTGCAACTTCGAAGCTTCCATGCATCCTAGGAGCCAATCGTTGCAACGCAGACGCCCTTTGGGGGTCCTGTGACTAGCAACTTCCCTCCTTCGGGCCCTCTCATCCAAGACAGTCCACAAATTTATCGACCTGGGCAACTCAATATGTCGTGTAGATGTTTGATGAGTGTGTGAGGGTCGATAACTACTTCTCTCAATGTACGACCTTTCAGACCTCACCCTCTCAAACTTGGAGTAATGAGTTCTAGAGGTTCTTGAATGAGTGTTGCCTGTCTAGAGGCTTCTACTCTTGGAATGTGTGGCCGTGAAATGCCTAACCTGATCCCCAGAACAGCGAGAGTATGTTCACCCTTCGCAGATCTCCACTCCAGCCACGGATTTGCCTTTCACTTGGTGCTTTAAAGTCTCCATGTCTACTACCATCCTTCTTATCAACTTGTCATGCTCCCTCACCCGATCCTCCAGAACCTAAGTGTCTGTCCGTCACTTTTGTCCATCCGAGATTTGGAAGTGGCGAGGGATTAAACCCTGCTTTTCTCGTGCACGCCTGTGAGGGTTTCATCATTGTAGGTCTAAATCTTCCATAGGTGGAGTAGGAGGCAAGTCCTTACGTCTCATGTTCCCCTCTGGTGTTTGGCCATCAATGGCAGACTACGGCAAATCTTCATTGTGTGCCATTAAAACTGGCTGAAGGAAAACTTGATCAAAACGTAAGTTCTCTAATGCTTTCCACAAACGGAACCAATTGTACGAGCACAAAATAATTTTCACTCGTATAATCGTGTTGATCAAGCTCCCACTCCTCCAAACGTCATCGTAATGCCTGAAATCACAAATGTGAGCGAGCTGGCAGGTGTGTGCCAGAAATTTCTTCGATGCCTAAGTCAGTAAATAGACTAAGGATATAAAAGTTCTGTGAATTTGGGAGTATGAATTGCAATACCTGGATAAGAGTTTGGCTTGAGCTTTTGTAGATTCTGCATGGCACAATCCTAGTAGAACTCTAACTTTGGTAGAGTCCTTCTAGGAATTGCATTCCTAAAGGATAATGCTTATCCTTTGATACCCTCTTCACTACAAGCCAAGTGAGATGGCACAACTCTATGCTCAGTTGCCGCCATACAACAGGACTACCTTTTCTTCTATCCACCACTAGCGTAGCCGCGTAACACGTCGCGTCGTGTAATGCTTGATCGGCACAATTCCATACTAACATTGCACAACTTTCCTTCTAGCTCGGTCAAACATTTACTGCTTGCTCCCCTTAACCGCCTTAACCATAGCTCGGTCATAACATTGATTGCATTTAAGTGGTAGCTAGGCTTAAGAACACGTGATCAATCGCTAGGCCAGTCAACCATGTTGACCGACCTAGCCGTTGTTCGGTCCAAAGCCGTGATATTTCAACTCATAGCTCGGCCCACTCTGTAGCCCAGTTCCACGAAGGCAATTCTAAATAGCTCGGCCCAATTTGGTTGCACAAATTACCCTCTCATCACTAATTATAAGTTTTAGTAACAGTTTAAAAAAATTGTCACAAAAAATGGTCAATCATAATTAACTTTCAGCAACAGTTTGAAAAATTCATTATAAAAAACCATCACTAATTTTAAATTTTAGCAACAATTTATAAAAATTGTGACAAAAAAACAAAAGTCAGTAATTGTCAATGTTTAGCGACATATATAAAAAATCGTCACAAAAAATTATTTTTAGCAATGATTGTACTATGACTTATTTTCAATAGGGCTTGATCGGAATTAAGTACAACTATTAGGACCTATTGGTAATTTATCCTTAAAAAAATCTTATCAAGCCAAGCTCGAGTTTCATTAATATTAACGAGCCGAATCAAACTAAACTCGAGTCCAGTTACTTATCGAGCTGAGCTTGAACTCAATAAACAAGCTCGATAAGCAAATAAGTCGAGCTCGAGCTCAGCAAAGTTCAACTCAGCTCGACTCGTTTGTAGCCCTAGCTGTGAATTAATAAGTTTTGGCTGTGGGCTCTTGTGAGTTAAAGAGCCATTGGGACTCTCTTTAATTTGATGGGGACTTACGTGTAAGTGCTAATAGATAGACTTATTTTCCTATAAGTTCTATAATAATTAATGGCGTTTTTCATCAAACACTATTACAAAATGTCAGTCAGAAATAATTGATTTTCAACGATAATTTAAAAAAAATTGTTACAAAAAATGTCATTAATTATAAGTTTTAGCGATAGTTTAAAAAAATCGTCGCAAAAAAGTCACTAACTTTTAACTTATTGTAACAGTTTAAAAAAATCGTCGTCAAAAAAAGTCGCTAAAGTAAGTTTTTAGTAATAATTTATAAAAATCGTGATATAAAAAGTCACTAATTGTTAATTTTTAGCGACATGTAAAAAATCGTCACAAAAAATTATTTTTATTGAAAATTTTAATATGACTTATTTTTAATAGAATTTAATGAGAATTAAATTTAAGTATTAGAATTTATTAATAATTTATTAATAATTTCATGATAATATGCTCTAATGAATATAAACTCAAAATTGGGCAATAAGTAACGTAGTAAACAGTGCCAAGTTTGCGTACAAGAATTATTTTTAGTGGACGGTTTGGGTCACATGTAATTGGATGGTTGGGTTGGATTTGCCCCGTAAGGATTTTTCTGGGTTGAGTTTATGGACGAACTCGAGTTAAAACCCTTGATCAAAGCTTTTAAGTGCTCGATTGGTAATGGCTTTTCTAGTTAGTTTTTTTGTTTTTTTTAATTTTTTTAGTTTGGAATTTTTTTATTTATTTAGTTTTTTTTTTGGCTTTTTAGCTTTGTTTTAGGCAAATTTTTTTTGTCCTTCTGTAATTTTTGACTTTTAAAATTTTTTTTTATCATTTTATAATTTTTTAGCTCAACTCAAAAACTAAAAGGACCCTAAGCCTCTGTTTGGGAAGTGGGTTGGCTTTTTGACTATTTTAACTTGGGCTAAAAAGCTTAGTTTAGGAAGAACTTTTTAGCTTTTTTGATTTTTTTTATAAAAAAAAAGTGTAATGATTATGAGTTAGATGTGATATTTTATTTATTATAACTAAAATAAATTATTTTATTTTTTGTGACTAAAATAACAAAAAAAAGTCTAGAAACCTTCTTCCAAACGGTGCCTAAATAATCTTTTATAGGTTAGAATGGGTTAGGCGCTGATACGGTCAGGTCAGGCCAGGGGACAGGTGGGCCAAATTGGATAATGTCAGATTTTTTTATTACTGATCACTCGATAATCCTTATTTAGGAGAAATCCGTGGTAAGTTACAGGCTCCAGTGACAGCTCCCGTGTTGGACAAACGCTTATCCCTTTGGATATCAGTTGTGATTCTCTTATTTGGTGTTATTTTCATTTTTTGTTTTTTATTTGATTTTTTAGAAAGCACATGAAACTTATTAAGTTGTTTTTAAAATTCATTTTCTAATTTTTTAAAAAAAATAATTTACTTTAACAAAACAAAAAGCTATCTTCAAATATTTTTTGGCACAAAATATAAATAAATAAATAAATATATATTGTGTTTTTAAAATTTTCATTATTTTTATGTCAGAAACATGAGGGAAAAAAAAATAATAATACCAAAACCAAGTCAAGGAGGTGGTCCTACCTACGTTATTGCCCATCACCACGAAAACGCAAGTGAAAGTCATAAAATTACAAAGAAAATCATATAAACCACTAAATAATACCAAAACCAAGTCAAGGAGGTGGTCCTACGTTATTGCCCATCACAATGAAAATGCAACTGAAAGTCATAAAATTACCAAGAAAATCATATAAACCATTTTGTGATTGCCATTTTTTTTTTTTTTTTGGGGGGGTTCTCTTTTGTGTGTTTGGGAATATGAGGTCACTGCTGCACAACAGTGACTGTTGTGCCTCAATTTAAGATATATTATGATTTATTTTTATGGTTTAAATTGTTCATTTTGTAGGGTTTGTTGAGTATTCATGTCTACCAAAAATCATATTAATCGGATATAAATAACTATATAATCGAATTACATATTTTTATGCTATTTCTCAAAAGAAAAAGTTATTATTTATATTTTTGGTTATTGATCATATAGTTATTAATCTGATTTATATGATTTTTGGCATGCATGAAGTACTCAACAAATCCTACAAAATGAACGGTTTGGATCATAAAAATAAGTTCATAATATACCTTAAATTGAGACACAACAGTCACTGCTGTATCTTTAGTATAACAGTGACCCCATTTCCATGTTTGGGTGATGGAGTGATGCCTTTCCATATCTTATTTTTAATTAAAAAGTTTGGGTGATGGAGTGACGACTTTCCATATCTTATGTTTAATTAAAAATGAAATTTTTTAATAGGTCTTTTTTTGTTTAAAAATTACTAAAAAAGGTATAAAGAAAGGTTAATTATACTTTTCACTCTTATAATTTGACTTAAATTTTATTTTAGTCTCTATAATTTTAATTTTAATAATTTGATCTTTATACTTTAAGTGTACTTTTAAGAGCAAACTTCACTTTACCCCCTTATAGTTTAGACCATGTGCGGATTACCCTCCTGACGTTCGAATATCACCACACAAACCCCCCGTGGTTGATGGAGTGAAGTACACAGTTAACTTTTTCATCTATTCTAACAGATTGTGCAGTACACGCGAGTGTGGTGCAGTTGGGCATGAATTGATGATGTTCCCTCATAATTAAAAGACCAAAATGCCCTCATCTTCATCATCAATTTCCAAAGTATACCCTTATCTTCTTCATCAATATCCAGATCTGGAAATGTGATGATTTAGGAAATGTGTAATATTATTTTGTGATGTGAAATTATAAGTTCATCAATTTACAGTAAAGACCCTTCCATGATCAGTACTTGAAACGATGACTCCCATTATTCATAACCTTTTATTGTGTACATCAATTCAAATTAAAGCTGTCAACAATCCTAATTGAAGTTCCATCATGTTGGTTTCTTAAATTAGTTTTATCTATGTTAAGTTCAATTGAACTGTGTTGATATGTGTCTTACTGACCTAAATAATAATTGATGATTCATTCTACTTCAACAGAGTAGCTCTTTTTATTCTACTTGGTGTGATGTCAAACACCGACGATCAAAACCCCTCTCCTCCATCCCAACTCTCTACGCCTTCCTCAGACGATCACAGCCCCAAAGTCGGCATCAAAGAGGACCTCTCCATCCTTTGCCAGACCATCAGCCGCCAACTCCACGGCGTCGCCGCTTTTCTTTCCCTTCCTCCTCCTTCTCAACAATTGTTGAAGAAAAAGAAGAAGACGATGATGAAGAAGAACAATTGTCTCAAACAAGGAAGAGTTTAATCTCTGATGCTCTTCTCACCACTTCTGATATCAGGCTTTTGTATTGTAAAGGAACACTTAGGTCTCGTTTGGTTCACCTTGATGAAGAACATACTGAAGATTGCAAATATATATATATATATATTTGTGTATATGATTGAAGTTCTCCAGATCTAGATATTGATGAAATTGTAAATTGATGATGAAGATGAAGATAGACTATAAATTGATGATTTTGTGATGTGAAATATTATTTTGTGTAATATTATTTTCATCACTGTAAATGTGATGATTTTTTTGTAATTTGAAGGGTTTAAAACTCTAGGTTCTCTCACACAACCCTGGCTCTTCTCAAATTCAAATGCACAATGCACAATTGTTGAATGAGGAATGGTAAAGAAAGGTTATATATAAGGGCAAAATAGTCTTTTTACTTCTGCCGTTAACGGTATTAACTGTGCACTTCACTCCATCAACTACAGGGGGGTTATGTGGTAATATTCGAACGTCAGGGGGGTAATCCGCACATGGTCTAAACCATAAGGGGGTAAAGTGAAGTTTGCCTTATATTTTTTTTTATTATTAAGTCCCTATTTAAAATGACTAAAAAAGAATTGTTATTGGAAAAGTATAAATAAAAGTGTTTTGAACACCTCATTAATCATCAACCTCAATATTCCTTTTCTCTTTTCTCTTCATACTTTTATCACTTTACATCTTCATACCCAACCCTAATCTAACCAGATTTACTTTAATTTATCATTCTTTCATTATATTTTATATTGAAATAAACAATGGACAATAAAGAAGATATTTTCAAACAATTTTCTGTAGAGAAAGTAGTTTTTAATTGTTGTTCATCGTTTTTTGTAATTTGATTTTCCGAATTCATTCAGAATTGAGTATCCGAACAAATTCCATATGTTTGGAATTAAGTATCCGGACAAATATATTTTGTTTGGCACTGAGTATCCATATGAAACCACCAAAATTGATTTAATAATGTTCGGTACTGAGTATCTAGAAATCGGTAGCCGCCGGTGGATGTAGAGTGGGAGGAGATCTTTGTCTGATGTAGAGTGAGAGGAGACCGTCGGTGGATGTAAAGTGGGAGGAGACCTTCGTTGCTTGGAATCCCTTTTCGTCTCAAATGAACTCTCTTCGTCACTTGAAATTCTCTTCTGATTTTGTTTCTCTATTTATGGGTAATGGGGTGTACAAAATTGATTTGTCTATGGTTTTAGGGGTTTTATGGCTAGGATAGTTATTATTTAGGGTGTCCAAATAAATAAATAAAATTTCAATTTTATTATTCGGATGCTTAAAATAATGGGGTGTTCAACCTAATTCTTAGGTGCATTTAGAGCCTCTCTATAACATTTAGCAATGTTATATAACATTAAATATAGAATGATGTAGTTATAACTTACATTGAAACTTATTGTTTTAGAACAGCATGTCCATTAAAAGACATTTAATAGCAGAATTTGTATATGATTTACATGATTTATGTGTTAATTGCACTTGCCCCGCCAAACTTCTTATTTTTTTTATTATTTAACTTATATACTATATTTAGTAGAATAGTTACGAGTTTTTGTAGTGTTAATACAAATCATTATAATTATGTTACGAACTGATGCATCCAAAAAAAAAAAAAATTTGTTATGAATTATTATGATTATATAACGAACTATTATAATTATGTTATGGATATTAAATATTACATACTATTGTGCTAAAAAAGTTATTAATTGTTATGATTTTGAACTAATTATTGTAGTATAATTTTAAAAGGGCATACTATATGCATTTTTAAAAGTGTATACCATAGTTTTGGTCATTTTATTTCTTAAAAAAAAAAAAAGTAGAAAAAATGAAAATATTTTCATCTTTAATTCATTAATACATGACAATTTCAAAAATTTCGTATGGTGATCTATAAAAGATTACAATTCATGTACTGGATAAACTATGTGATATTACTTCTTATTTGCATTTTTCTAGTGTTATATCACTGAAATTTAAGTTCATGGATTATATTTTTTTAATAATTTTTTAGTTTAGATTTAATAGTGATTTGTTGATTTTAATAGTCAAAATTGGACTTGATTTGATCGCTTAGACTTACTTAATACTTAATTTTTTAATTATTTTTTAACTTAATTTTAATAGTGATTTATTGATTTTTGTCGTCGAAATTGGGTTTGATCTGACCGCTTACTTGACTTTTGAGCTCCCAATGTTACAATACCAGCTATGCTCCTGAGCAGAAATGCCACCGGATTCTATTCCTTGACAAGATTTTTGACAACATCCATGATAGAGTTTACATTCTACTATTTTACTTTGTTTTGTTTTGTTTTATTTTATTTTTTATTTTTTTTTTGCTAAAGTTCTACCATTTTGTTTATCCAACAATTCTTTCAACTTCAAGGTCCTGCTTGTTTTGGGGTTAAATAGATGAGAGGGGATTAGGATGGAGGTGGGATTATTTAGTGTTGTGTTTGTTTGGAGAGTTGGGGAGGAGATTAGGATAGAGAAGGTGATATAGATGGAGGTGATATAGATGGAGGTTGGAAGGGGAATTGAGATGGAGGAAGTGGAGATGGTATTAGAAAATAGTGAGGGGATTAAAAAAAAATTATTTTTTTATTTTTTATATATTGGAATTTTTTTAAATATTAATGTTTAATTTTTTATATTTTTTTATTTGTTTTATTATTTTATATAAAAATAATTTAACAATTTTTTCACTAACAACTATCATAAAAAAATATATAATTTTATTTAATTCCCTCACTATTAATCCCCTTACTAACAATTCCTTCATTATAAATTTTTTTAATTTTATCTCTGAAAACAAACAGGGCCCAAATGTACAGAGGTTTATCCTTAGTTTAATGAATATTGGAAATATTCTCTTTGAAAGAATGGAATGTTAACGGTGAAAACTATAATTGTAAGATAACAAATTTACTTTTACATCCAAAAGATAGTGTTGAGTAGGCTCTCTTTGGCAAGGTAAATTGGAGCTATTTTAGCTACTAGTGGACAAAAAAGGCTAAATCAATCAAATGGAGACAAAAGCCAAGCACGTGCTTGGCAACAACCCATGCCACTGATTATTTACCAAACTACCCCCACTCACTCTATGACTGTGCCTACCTTTTGAGAACTTTTTATCATTCACGTGGTGTACCATGTTTGAATTTGATTTTAAGTTTGGCATAGTGACTATGCCTACCTTTTGTTTTTTTGAATAAAAATTGGAACCCCCTTTTCCCCTACCCCCTTTGACCCCATTTCTTTTTTGATTGATCACTTTTTCTTTTTCTTTTTCTTTTTTTCTTCTCATCCAATCATCACCTGCCACGTGTGTGTGGGGTGGTGGGGTTGAAGTTTGAGGGGGTCTAAATCACTACTGTTGTTTTTTATAGCTGTGGTTTGATTAGTTTTTTTTTAATTGTTTTTTTTTTTTGAGTTGAAATTCTTTAAAGGAAAATTTGCCCATAAGTCCTAATTTCTGAAAAGTTGAACCATTTAGTCCTAAAAGTTTTCTTATGCTCCATTTAGTCTCATTTGCACATCAATCTAATGTTCGAAATCTAATGTTCCTGTAACGTCCTCAAAATAAACCCATTATATATTTATCATTGACATGCAATATTTAAAGAAAACAATTCATTATCTCATTTATCAGAGTATTACTAAATAAAAGCATTACATGTAACATCAAATTAAATGCCCTACGGGCTTATATCTTTCCAAGCCAACACTTGGACACAAAAATGAGTTCTAACTCAAATACAAGTAAAGCCCTAGGCTTAAATGTTTACATGTACTATCAAATAAAACAACTAACTGAAGATAGTCTTCAAAATCCATAAGTCAAATCCTTCCAAGCTAAGTCCTTGGAGGTAGCTTATCACCTGAACCTGAAAATGATGTTCCCATATAGGGTGAGCCACAGCCCAGTAGAAATATACTAAACCAAATATAAGCATTGAATAAAGCAATAGCATTCAATAGATGGCTAACCAAGATAATCAATTATATCATTATACAGTCTCATGACACTAATGTCTGTGACATGTTTCACTTTCCATTATTATCAATATGGCTCAGAACCTGGCCAAACTTACAACAGTGAACTATATATCATATTCACATTACTTCCAATATCAACAAAACAAATGAGACTCAGGCTCATATCAAAGCACTTCATACTTCCCGTTTGATACACATTTTAGTGCTGTATCAATAACATATAAAAACACTTCAATATCAATAAGTACACATAATAGTGATGCTAATGGAGTCCATCCCCTATCTCCTCCCAAAAAATCCGGTTTAGAGGTCCATCTCCTATCTTCCCCTAAACCGTGGAGTACATCCCCTATCTCCTCCCACAAATATACAAATGCAATGCTCAATCAATACACGTATTTTCTGTATTAATCCAATAGTCAAAATTTACTGACTTAACCAATGTGATTAGTTTCAGTTAACCCTAGTCCACATGCAATGTCTACAACAATCGCGACTATCCTCCACCGATAGCCCAAACAGTTATTTCTAGACTGGAAATTAATATATCAATAATTCAATAGGCGAGTGATTTAAACTATCCAACTACACCATTAAACCAATAAATTCCTCAATTCACCTTAAATTAATCATACAAATTAATTTATTAAAATAACTAGGGTTTTTTCCAAAATTTCCAAAATACCCCTAACATATCAAAATACCAAAACTTAGAACAAAATCTATAAGATGGAGTAGGAAATCCCTACCTCGAAGAAAATAACCCGAATGGAGAAGATGGAGATGATGACCCAAAATCCAAAGTGCTCCAAATCCTCTCTTTTTCAGATTAAAAAGAAAGGCCTCGCGAAGCTCTACCTTTCTTCCAAAGGAACTAGGTTAGAAGACCACTGGGAATAGATCAAATCTTAGAGAGAATGTAAAAGTAGAGAGAGAAAACTCTCAAGGGGCGGTTTTAAAAGTTAAGAGAGAAAAAGTAGGTCAAAAAGTGATCAAAAAGTGAAATCTCAGACTGATGTAGTCGACTCCCCGCTCGGGCGTGGAAACCCCCGCTCGAGCGTCACTCACAGACTCTCACTCGAGCGTCCAAACTCCTGCTCGAGCGTCGAATACGCACTCCCAGTACTTTTGCAGAACCAGGTCCCCGCTCGAGCGTCTAACTCCCCGCTCGAGTGGCACTCACACACTTCCACTCGAGCGTCCAATCCCACGCTCGAGCGTCCAACACTGCACAGGAAATACTGGAAGGTTGATAATCCCGCTCGAGCGCCAAAACCCCCGCTCGAGCGGACAAGCAACAAAAGGATCCCCGCTCGAGGGTCAACCTCCTCGCTCGAGCGGACAGGAAAAAAAATCTGGACAACTAGTTTTGGCATCTAAACTCAACCGACCTGTAACAGACCTGTCACAACCCAAACCTGCCCCTAAAAGTTCGGGCATGACCTAAGCAGGAACATATGAAAAACTTGATATAATAATACACTTAGGGCCTGAACGGAAGCATAATACATAAAGAACAACATTCAAACTTCCATTGAGCTACTATGACATGCCAGGATCATGCACATCAAACAGAACCAAACGTCATATACAGGACTATACAAAGATGTACCGATTACAAATATATATGCAACCCTTTGCCTTAGGGCGTACAACAAAAAAATAGTACTTATGGACAGCCCAAAATAAGTGTTTAGATTAAAGCCAAACTTGACAAAAGTATGCAAAAATAGGGCAAGTCTTCTTATGTGCCTGACCAAAGGGTTGACAAAAGGGACGAGCTTCAGGAGCTAAGACTGCTTCCCTGGTTGACCTACAGAAACAGGCAATATGAGGGTGTGAGCGAAGCTCAGTGAATAATAGCACCGAATTGATTGAAATCATAATTCATAATCAAATGCTTATAAACTAGTCCATTGCCATAGGGTGGTCCATGACTCAGAATGTTACATTTAGCCTTAGGCTCGGAATGTTACAGAATGTCACAACGTGGCCCTCGGCCCAGAATGCTACACAGAATGTTACAAAGTGTCACAGATGGCTCTCGGCCCAGAATGTTACACAAAATGTACACAGAATGTTACTCATTATCACAAAGTGGCCCTCGGCCCAGAATGTTACACAAAATGGTACACAGAATGTTACTCATTATCACAAAGTGGCCCTCGGCCCAGAATGTTACACAGAATTTTCACAGAATATCACTCCATTCTTTCCATATTAACTTTCCTTTCACATCACATGTATTACATGTTATCCAAATTTAAGCAAGGTAAGAATGTATCGAAAACAGACAGAAAGAGAGGAATCATCAACAACAAAGGAATACATATTCTTTGTACTATTACTCACAGTGTGATAGCGGAGTACGGCTTCCTCCTGGAGTGTGTCCTTGAGTTCAAGCTTCTAATCCTCAACTCTCTTGAAGAACCCTCTTTACTCTTCCTCTCAAGCCCCCTTTTCAAACCCAATTCCCCTAACCAAATGTTGTATGAACTATACTCTTGAAGCTTAGATATTTATTTAGACATATAAGATAACAATGGTGGGAAAAAGACGAAATCCAATCGTTTAATCATCCGAAAATTAAAATTTCACAGACAGGCTTAATATTACCTAAAAATTATGCTGAATTCAAATATAACATCAATTTCAAGTTATGATGTCTCTAAGGTGCTCAATTTCTATCCTGAACAGTTTAAGAGTAACAGATGTCTTTCTTAATCAACGGATGGAATCGCAATATTTCATTTGTAAAGCTTTCTAGCACCATTTTGAATACCAAAATAAGGAACTACAGATATCAGAAACACATGCGAGGGTCGGGCTATTACACTCTCCCCCCCTTAATTAAGTTTGGTCCCCAAACTTGCTTTACCTCAAGACTAGAATAGATGTGGATATTGACGGAGCATATCCTCTTCCTTTTCCCAAGTTGCTTCGGTTCCGTAGTGTTCTTGCCATTCTATCTTCACCATCGGAATATCTCGATTTCGCAATTCTTCACTTGTCGGTCCAGAATTTTAATTGGTTTCTCAACGTACGTTAATTTCTCATCTAACACAAGTTGTTGAAAGTCTATCACATGTGACGGGTCCGGAAGGTACCCTCGGAGCATAGAAACATGAAACACATTATAGACTTGGCTCATATTTGGTGGAAGGGCGACTCGATAGGCTACTGGACCTATTTTTTCCAAAATCTGAAAGGGGCCAACATAACGGGGCGTTAACTTACCCTTTTTTCCAAATCTCGGATGCCCCTTCATTGGGGTGACTTTCACAAACACATGACTACCCACGTCAAACGTCAAATCCCTTCGCCGGTTATCTGCATAACTCTTCTGTCTACTTTGTGCCGTTTTCAATCTTTCCCGAATGAGTTTGACTTTCTCAGTTGTTACTTGCACAAGTTCAGGCCCTAGCAATGCTCTATCTCCAACTTCGGCCCAGCACACAGGAGAACGACACGGTCTTCCATATAATGCTTCATAAGGGGCCATCTCAATGCTCGAATGATAAGTATTGTTGTATGCAAATTCGATCAAAGGTAAGTGGGTTTCCCAACTTCCCTGAAAATCCAGTACACACATACGGAGCATATCTTCTAGAGTTTGTATCGTCCTCTCGGATTGACCGTCAGTTTGAGGGTGAAAAGCTGTACTGAATTTAAGTTCCGTACCCATGGCTTCTTGTAAACTTTGCCAGAATCTCGAAACAAACTTTGGATCTCTATCTGATACAATGGAAACCGGGAGACCATGAAGACGTACAATTTCATTTATATAAAGCACCGCGAGTTTATCGGCATTATACTGAGTTTTCACTGGAAGGAAATGAGCAGACTTAGTCAGTCGGTCAACAATGACCCAGATAGAATTCATACCCCGAGGAGTCCGTGGTAATCCCACAACAAAATCCATAGTTAAGTGTTCCCACTTCCATTCCGGGATTGGGAGGGGTTGCAACAGTCCAGCCGGCCTTTGATGTTCTGCTTTTACTTGTTGACACTGTAGACATTTAGAAACAAACTCTGCAATCTCCCTTTTCATACCTGGCCACCAAAAATATTGTTTCAAATCCCTATACATTTTGGTACTTCCCGGATGTATTGAAAACTTTGAGACATGTGTTTCTTTCATTAGTCTTCGTCTAAGTTCCAGTACGTTAGGGACACAAATTCTGTTTTGAAACTTGAGCACCGAATCCACCACACTAAACCCCGGTTTTGGTTTTATCTCCAATTCATCACATACTTTCCGCAAGATTTCATCCTCCAGTTGACGCATTTTAATTTCCTCAAGTAAGGTCGGTTGAGCCATTAGTGCTGCTATTACGGTCTTCTGTTCTGGTCTGATCAAATCCACACTTAACTTATTCAGGTCAGTCACCAATTCCCTCGTAAAGAAACTCGCCAAATCTCCCATACCTTTCCGACTCAGTGCATCGGCGACTGTGTTGGCTTTACCAGGGTGATAGCGGATCTCTAAATCATAATCTTTAAGTAACTCCAACCAACGCCGTTGTCGCATATTTAACTCCTTCTGGGTGAAAAGATACTTGAGGCTTTTGTGATCAGTATAAACTTCACAGGTAGTGCCATACAGATAATGTCGCCAAATTTTCAAAGCAAAAACAACGGCTGCGAGCTCAAGATCGTGGGTGGGGTAATTCTTTTCATGGGGTTTTAACTGCCGAGACGTATAAGCGATAACCCTTCCATTTTGCATAAGCACACAACCAAGCCCTTTATGCGAAGCATCGCTATAAATCACGAACCCCTCAGTACCGGAAGGTAAAGCCAGAACGGTGCTGTGGTTAACCTCGTTTTCAACTCTTGAAAAAGCAGCTTCCCGTTCTTCGGACCATTCAAATGTAACTCCTTTTCGAGTTAATTGTGTAAGCGGCACAGCAATTTTGGAAAAATCTTGAACAAACCGCCTGTAATAACCGGCTAACCCATAAAACTACGGACCTCGGTCACATTGGTAGGAGTTGGCTAATTCACAACTGCCTCAATTTTGTGTGGATCCACAGAGACGCCATCTTTTGTTATTACATGCCCCAAAAATGCTACCTCGTGCAGCCAGAATTCACACTTCTTTAACTTGGCATACAACTTCTTTTCCCGGAGTATTTGAAGGATCAAACGGAGGTGGTTCTTGTGAGCTTCTGTACTTTTCGAGTAAATAAGGATATAATCAATAAAGACCACGACAATTCATCCAAATACGGCTTAAAACTCGGTTCATCAGATCCATAAAAGCTGCTGGTGCGTTAGTAACGCCAAAGGGCATAACCAGAAATTCGTAATGACCGTATCGGGTTCGAAAGCCGTTTTCTCTACGTCATCAGCCTTGACCTTCAATTGTGGTACCCTGACCGCAAGTCGATTTTTGAGAAGACTTGTGCTCCTTGGAGTTGATCAAACAAATCATCAATCCGTGGCAGTGGGTATTTATTCTTGATTGTTACTTTGTTGAGTTCCCTGTAATCAATACATAGTCGAAGTGTTCCGTCCTTTTTCTTGACAAACAGTATTGGTGCACCCCAGGGAGACACACTTGGACGGATGAATCCCTTATCAAGTAAATCTTGTAGTTGAAGCTTTAATTCTTTCATCTCAGCTGGCGACATCCTGTACGGAGTCTTAGAAATAGGTTGAGTTCCCGGCGCCACTTCAATTGTAAACTCAATTTCACGGTCTATTAACTGCCCGGGCAATTCTTCCGGAAAAACATCCGAAAATTCGCAAAACAACTGGAATTAGATCAGTATTTCCATGCACCCCCTGTTCTTCCAAAACACTGCATAAGAACCCCTGACACCCTTTCTGAATTAATTTATAGGCCCTCGCAGCAGAGATCAAGTATGGGGGTGATGCCACTTCCTGTCCCTGAAAGACAGAATTTGGTTGTCCCGGGGGATGAAAACTGATTTGCTTGTTTAAACAGTCTATCGTTGCACTATTTTCCCTCAACCAATCCATTCCCAGAATAATGTCAAAAGAGTTCATGTCAAGAGGTAACAAATTAGCATAGACACGGATATTCCCAATCAGAAGCTCACATGCAGGATATACAGAAGTACAGATCATAGTGTTTCCCATAGGTGACGATACACATAACATGTAAGTTAAATCTTCTTCAGGTTTGTCTAAATATTGCGCAAATAATTTGGACACAAAGGAACAGGTAGAGCCAGAATCAAATAATACACAAGCAGAATGACCGTAAACCGTAAATGTACCTGATACCACCGTTGCAGCATTTTGCACGTCCCCCGGAACTAGTGCAAATACCCTACCTTGCCTTGTAGTATCCTTGTTGTTCGCAGGTTTGGTAGCCGACTTAGTGTTGGAATTAGCTTTTGGGGCAGATCCGACTGAACTTGTCACATCTTTGTTATTAGCTTGTTGCTTCCCTAGCGGACAATCTCTTATCAGGTGACCCACCTTGCCACACCGAAAACATGCGCCGGACAATCGGTGACAGACCCCACGATGTCTCCAACCACACTCTGAACATACTGGAGCTAGATCTTGAGGAGGAGTGGTTGTGCTGGAGGTTCCTAAATTTTGCTTCTTAGTTGGCGGGGTAGTTGTTCCCTTCGACCACTGGCGTATTTTGCCTCTTTCCCTTCCATTCAGAAATTCGGTTTTGGGTTGCAAGATTTCCTTCAGCTATAACAGCTCTCTCTAATACATCAACATAGGTGGGTAACTTCAACATGTTCACCCTGTCCAATATTGCACTCCGTAAGCCCCCTTCAAACTGGCGTGCTTTCTTATAATCGGTATCTACCATGTGAGGGGCAAATCGCGCTAATTCTGCAAACTGAGCTTCGTATTCCGCAACAGTTTGTTCCCTTGGCGAAGAGTCTCAAACTCAGTCACCTTCTTGTCTCGCATGCTTTGGGGAAAATACTTATCATAAAACAGTTCCAGAAATCTATCCCATGTTAGGCCTGGATGGATTGTTCTCGTAAGCATCCACCATCTGCGTGCTTCATCCTCAAGGTGAAGGCTGCCAATTGCACTTTTTGAGCTTCGGTGCAAGGGAAGACTTCAATAATTTTTCTATGCCTAACACCCAGGCCTCAGCTTTCATTGGTTCTATTCCCCCTTTGAAAGATGGTGGCTTCATCTTTTTAAATTCCTTAGTAAGAGTGATAGTTCGGTCTTCAGTATGGAACTCTGGTACTACCGGTGGGGGTGGTGGTTGTTCTGTGGTTGTTGCGGCTGTGGTGCTGTTGTTGTTGTTGCCGTATGGTCTCCGCCAATTCCGCAATCATTCTCTCCATCCGATCCAACCTTGCAGAAGTAGGATCTTCCTGTTCCTCTGCCCTTGTCCTCACCATTCCTACAAAACAATCCATGATAGACAATAGACATAATTGCACTTGTTAGCATTAGCAGAGTACGCTTAACGTTGCTATCGGCCTTTCGTATGTTTTTAGGATGCCATGGAAAATGCCTAAAGCTTTTCTAGACACCCTACAGCTCAATGGATCCCCGTGTGTGAGATAGCAACTCGTGCTCTGATACCACTTGTCACAACCCAAACCTGCCCCTAAAAGTTCGGGCATGACCTAAGCAGGAACATATGAAAAACTTGATATAATAATACACTTAGGGGCCTGAACGGAAGCATAATACATAAGAACAACATTCAAACTTCCATTGAGCTACTTTGACATGCCAGGATCATGCACATCAAACAGAACCAAACGTCATATACAGGACTATACAAAGATGTACCGATTACAAATATATATGCAACCCTTGCCTTAGGGCGTACAACAAAAAAAATAGTACTTATGGACAGCCCAAAATAAGTGTTTAGATTACAAGCCAAACTTGACAAAAGTATGCAAAAATAGGGCAAGTCTTCTTATGTGCCTGACCAAAGGGTTGACAAAAGGGACGAGCTTCAGGAGCTAAGACTGCTTCCCTGGTTGACCTACAGAAACAGGCAATATGAGGGGTGAGCGAAGCTCAGTGAATAATAGCACCGAATTGATTGAAATCATAATTCATAATCAAATGCTTATAAACTAGTCCATTGCCATAGGGTGGTCCATGACTCAGAATGTTACATTTAGCCTTAGGCTCGGAATGTTACAGAATGTCACAACGTGGCCCTCGGCCCAGAATGCTACACAGAATGTTACAAAGTGTCACAGATGGCTCTCGGCCCAGAATGTTACACAAAATGGTACACAGAATGTTACTCATTATCACAAAGTGGCCCTCGGCCCAGAATGTTACACAAAATGGTACACAGAATGTTACTCATTATCACAAAGTGGCCCTCGGCCCAGAATGTTACACAGAATGTTTCACAGAATATCACTCCATTTCTTTCCATATTAACTTTCCTTTCACATCACATGTATTACATGTTATCCAAATTTAAGCAAGGTAAGAATGTATCGAAAACAGACAGAAAGAGAGGAATCATCAACAACAAAGGAATACATATTCTTTGTACTATTACTCACAGTGTGATAGCGGAGTACGGCTTCCTCCTGGAGTGTGTCCTTGAGTTCAAGCTTCTAATCCTCAACTCTCTTGAAGAACCCTCTTTACTCTTCCTCTCAAGCCCCCTTTTCAAACCCAATTCCCCTAACCAAATGTTGTATGAACTATACTCTTGAAGCTTAGATATTTATTTAGACATATAAGATAACAATGGTGGGAAAAAGACGAAATCCAATCGTTTAATCATCCGAAAATTAAAATTTCACAGACAGGCTTAATATTACCTAAAAATTATGCTGGATTCAAATATAACATCAATTTCAAGTTATGATGTCTCTAAGGTGCTCAATTTCTATCCTGAACAGTTTAAGAGTAACAGATGTCTTTCTTAATCAACGGATGGAATCGCAATATTTCATTTGTAAAGCTTTTCTAGCACCATTGTGAATACCAAAATAAGGAACTACAGATATCAGAAACACATGCGAGGGTCGGGCTATTACAAGACCCGCCCAACACATCCTATAACTCAAATACAAAGAGATTAAAGGACAACAACAGCCAATATATAATGACAGGATCTACGGAACCTAAGTTCGGATACAATAATCTAAAGGGAAAAGACCGGGGTCGCTATAGTTCCAAACATTAATCTGATGTTCGAAATTTAATGTTCGAAACATTAATCTGATGTTTGAAACATTGTAATGGGACCTTTCAGTCTATAAGAAAACTTTTAGGACTAAACAGTGTATAAGTTATTAATTTAGGGTTTATTGGTGCATCCCCCTTTTTTAAATTTAAAATTAAAAAAATTATTTTAAAAAATAAATTAAAATTAAAATTTTTCGACTGCGCAAAGATATGAAGTGATATGATTTTAAAAAGTTAAAAAACTAATAAGTTGGCTTTTAATCATGTTTTTCAAAATAGGTTAAAAGTTTGTTTGATTTGACTTTTTTAATTTTGTAAAAAAAAAGCTAAATAATTATAATTTAAATATGAAAAAATACATGAAAAAATTGAAAAATGACGAAAACGTAAATTTGGAAAAAAAAAAACACATGAAAACCTATTTTTAAAAAATAAAAACAAATTAATGTATACAAATAAAAAAAATGATAAAAACGTAAATTAAAAAAAAACCACAAAAATACGTCTCATCCAAAAAAATAAAAAATAAAAAATGAAAACAGAAATTAGCATTTTTCGCGTAAGGAAAATGTTTGAGTGCTCGAATGTTGAAGCTCGAATCTGGCTCGAAATCTTTTTTTTCTTTTATCTGTGAAGCGCAAGAAGAAGGGGAGAAAGAGAGGGAGGGAGGGAGAAACAGAGGAGAAGCCGAAAAAAAGATAGAAAGAAGAAAAAGAAGAAGAAAATCTGTGCAAAGGTTCATCTACAGAATCAATCCAGAATCAAAATTTGTTGGAGACCTGGGCATCGTTTGGTGCTGGTGAAAAGCGTTCATCTACAGATTGAACTGGGCATCGTTTGGTGCTGGTGAAGATCATGATGAAGATCATGATGATGTTGAAGATCATCATCAACAAATTTTTTTTATTTTTTATTTTTCGTTCATCTACATATCCAGATCTAAAAAAAAAAAAAAATTATGTTGTTATTCTCAGAACAATTTGATGATGATTTTCAAAATTCGTTGTATCAGTAAGAAAAAAAAAAGAACAAGTTCAACGAGCTATCATCTTCCAGATCTAAAAAAAAAAAGAAAAAGAACATCTTCAACATCTTCCAGATCCAGATCAAAAAAGAACAGATCCAGATCTAAAAAAAAAAAAAAAATTTCTGAAGAGGAGAAAACAGAATCAACATCTTCCAGATCCAGATCAAAATTTTTTTTCAACAGCTTCAGATTTGGAACATCATCATCTTTATCATCTTCAACATCATTCCAGAATCAATGATGTCTTCAACATCTTCATTGACCCAGCAGTCTTCAACATCATCATCATCTTCATTGACCCAGCAGACTTCTTCTTGTTGATGACTCAGAAAAACGCGATAAGACAAAAAAAAAAAAAAAAAAGAGGACACCAAAACGACGTTGTTTTGGTGTCGAGCCACGGTCGAGCCACAGACTCTCGAGCTACGTAGCGCGACCGTTTCACGTAATTTAAAAATAAGGGCAAATTATATATACACCCTTGAGGTTTAGCAAAATTACAGATACCCCATGAAGTTTGAGAAATTACAGATACTCCCTGAATGTACTATTTGCATAACAAATTAGAGGGCAAATTATTATGAAAATATAAACCTCAGAGGGGTATCTGTAATTTCTGAAATCTTGAGGGGTATCTGTAACTTTAACTAAATCTCGAGGGATGTATATGTAATTTACTCTAAAAATAAATAAAACACATGAAAAATTCATTTTGAAAAATAAAAACGAATAATATATACCAATAAAAATAGAAAGACAAAAATGTAATTTAAAAAAAAATGAACAAATAATGTATAAAAAAAAAAAAAAAAGACAAAAATATTAATTAAAAAAAAAAAAGAAAAAAGAACATACAAATACGGCTTAATCCTAACCCAAAAAACAAAAAAAGAAAAAAAAAAAAAAACAACAAACAAAATACGATACAATGACGCTGACGTGAAAGATGTAGAACAAGGAGTTGATATGTAAAATCCCTTCAAAGACAGTTCGGTCATGTAAACATGAAGCCAGCTCACGCTAAAAAAGTTTGCCTTTCGAACATTGTTCCTCTGCGGCTACTGCATGTGATGCTGAAGGGAGGGACTTCATGTTGGGACAATCGATTACTTCCACGGTCTTCAACAATGACCCTTCAAACGTGTAAGCTTGGAGGCAAAACTCCAAAGGTTTGGCACATCCCTGAGTTTGAGATTATTTAGTTGAGGGAACATGAGAATATTATCCACTCACACTTGTTTTTGTGTGTTTTTGCTTTTAAACAAACATGGCTCTCATAGCAGAGAAGACCCCCACAGGCCGTGAATACAAGGTCAAGGACATGTCCCAGGCCGACTTCGGCCGCCTCGAGATCGAGCTCGCCGAAGTCGAAATGCCGGGTCTCATGTCCTGCCGGGTCGAGTTCGGCCATCACAACCCTTCAAAGCGCCCGCATCTCCGGTTCGCTCCACATGACGATCCAGACCGCCGTTCTCATCGAAACACCTAACCGCCTTGGAGCCGAAGTCCGGTGGTGCTCCTGCAAATCTTCTCCACCCAGGACCAGCACGCCGCCGCTTAGCCCGCGACTCCGCCGCCGTGTTCGCCTGGAAGGGAGAAACCCTCCAGGAGTACTGTGTGGTGCACGGAGCGGGCCCTCGACTGGGCCCCGGCGGCGGACCGATTGATTGTTGATGACGGCGGTGACGCCACTTCTGCTGATCCATGAGGGGGTGAAGGCGGAGGAGGATTTTTGAGAAGAGTGGGAAGGTTCCAGAACCGAGCTCTACTGACAACGCGGAGTTTCAGATCGTGTTGAGTATTATTAGGAATGGACTGAAGATTGATCCCAAGAGGTATCGCAAGATGAAGCAGAGATTGGTTGGAGTTTCGGAGGAGACGACTACTGGTGTCAAGAGGCTTTATCAGATGCAGGCTGATGGAACTTTGTTATTCCCTGCTATCAATGTCAATGACTCCGTCACCAAGAGCAAGGTATCGATCTATATTTGTTCATTTATAGTTGGGTCTGTTTCAGGAATCAAGATCCTCTCCTTAAATTGTCTCATTCACTTTCTATTGCATGGTTATTGGACCTATTTTTTAGCTCAATTTTAATGATCTGAACTGTTATATTTTAAGATTTATTAAGTATATTATATCTGTAAAAAATCAAATTGATCGGATATGTTCGGAAAACTGTTTATTAAAGTTTTAAAAAAAATAATTTTTAGTTTGATAATTAGAACATGTAGTTTCTGATATTCGATCAACTTAATTTTTTACAGGTATAATATACTCAATAAATCTTAAAATGTGAACGGTTCAGATCATCGAAATTGGACCCAAAAGTGAGCCCACTAGCTCTGTAAGTAGGGAGTGAATGAGACAACTCAAGGAGAGGATCTTGATTTCTGTTTCAGATCTGAGATTTATAGTTGTTAGATCTGAAAGTGATAACAGTGTGTGTGTTCATGTACTCTTTGATCTGGTTTTTCAATCTCTTTATTTTAACAATTATATCTTAATTTACAAGTGTAGATCTGAGATTTACAGGCTCGGTTATGTAGATTGATCTAATTTTGGATTTGTTG
The DNA here is from genome assembly GCA_030407325.1 of Camellia japonica. Lineage (NCBI taxonomy): Eukaryota > Viridiplantae > Streptophyta > Magnoliopsida > Ericales > Theaceae > Camellia > Camellia japonica. Next base: position 92,977,512 of record JAPPVO010000029.1, read on the forward strand.
GGTTGATTTTACTAGATTTGTTCTCATTTTTGTTACTTGGTTTGTTAAAATCTAGAGTTACGTTTGGTAGAGTTTTTATACTTATGATTTGAGAGTATGAGTTGTATTTTGAGTTTGTGGGGTTTGAAATTATGATTTGAGTGTAGAAAATTTGTTTGGTAAAGAGTTTTGAAAAGAGTTTTGATTTGAGTGGGGAATTGTTGATGTGACATTTGATATTTGATACAAAACTTACAACTCATAACTAAACATACAACTCAAAATTATTTTAAAGCACATAAAATTTTTTAAAATTTTAGAAATATTTTTTTCGATTATATAAAAATTAACATATAAATGTAAAAAGAAAAAATAAATAAAAAAAAATCATTATTCCGGTCAACCGGCCGGACGACCAGTCAGGCAAAATTTTCAAAAAAAATTTTTGAAAAGCGCGGCTGAGATAGGGCTCTCTGCAGAGTTTTGGAAATGTAATTCCAAAACTCCTACCAAACACCATACTTGAATCAAGGTGCATAATCAACTTTTGAGAACACAACCAAACACAGCCTAGATCTATCTAATCTATGTTTTTTTTTTTTTTGTTGACATTTTTGCTTCTGATCTTAAGCTTCACATATTCACTAATAAAGAATATACTGCTAGTGATTTTGTCTTTTTATTGATTCTTTCAGTTTGTTCTATTACCTTCTGTGAATTATACTTGTATTTCTACAAACTGTTGATTCAGTTCACTCTATCTCAATTATCTAACAGAATTGAGTTTCATTTTCTGAGAATTGCCCCAACTATTACTCACTTACTGATCTAACTGATTATGTTTAATAAATTTGTAATCTTTGACTACTCTTGGATTTGAAATTGAGATTTTGGAAACCCTTTTCTTCTACTGCTTGTTGACTACAATTTTGAGTAGCTGATCCTGTATTTTCAAGGAACATATAGTTTCTTATCTTAAAAATCACTGATTTTGAACTCTTGATTTCACTCTAATGATCTTTTTGTTCTTTATGTGAACAGTTTTATAACTTGTATGGCTGTCGCCACTCACTCCTTGACGGTTTGAAGAGAGCTACTAAGGGTATGATTGCTGGAAGGGTCGCTGTTGTCTGTGGTTATGGTGATGTTGGCAAGGGCTGTGCCGCTGCAATGAAGCAAGCTGGAGCACGTGTGATCGTTACTGAGATCGATCCAATTTGTGCCCTTCAGGCTCTTATGGAGGGCCTCCAAGTTCTGACCCTCGAAGATGTGGTCTCAGAAGCTGATATCTTTGTCACCGCCACTGGCAACAAGGACATCATCATGGTTGACCACATGAGAAAGATGAAGAACAACGCCATTGTCTGCAATATTGGCCATTTTGATAATGAAATTGACATGCATGGGCTTGAGACATACCCGGGCGTGAAGAGGATCACGATTAAGCCCCAAACAGACAGGTGGGTTTTCCCCGACACAAGTCAGGCATCATTGTCTTGGCCGAAGGCGGCTTATGAACTTGGGTTGTGCTACAGGGCATCCCAGCTTTGTGATGTCTTGCTGTTTCACTAACCAAGTGTTGCCCCAGCTTGAGCTGTGGAAGGAGAAGAGTACTGGCAAGTATGAAGAAGGGTGTATGCTTTGCCGAAGCACCTTGATGAGAAGGTCGCGGCACTTAACCTTGGTAAGCTCGGAGCTAAGCTCACCATTCTCACCAAGGACCAGGCTGATTACATTAGCATTCCGGTTGAGGGTCCTTACAAGCCTGCTCACTACAGGTACTGAGGAAAGAGAGCAGAGAATAGAACATCTGAATGGCATGGTTGTTTTTGTTTTCTTTTATGCTTTGATTTGAAGTAGAACGGTAGTTTTTTTTTTTTTTTTTTTTTTAATGATGGGGGTTGTGTTTGGTGGTGGTGAGGGTTGAGAGGAAACAAATGGATCCTTCTTTGTGAATTAACTTTGTGAATTAAAGACGCATGAACCTATAAAAACCCTAATCAGCCCAATAGCATAGTAATCATTTCTACATGTCAATAGCATAGTAATCATTTCTACATGTTAATATTAATTATTTAGTTATGAAGCTTCTGACCTTGTAATTTTATTTTGACATTTACTTTTGAACTATTTCAATATACTCTCGATTCCTTATTTGTTTTCAATTTTAGTTATAGAGTCGCTCCAACTGAAAACTCGCAAATCTTGATTGAACTCAGGAATCATTTCTAAAACCATAATAATAATTAAATTAATTTTCTAAATATATTTTCACACTGAAATTCTAGGTTTTTGGTTCTCAGTACAATTGCGCCGTTAATTCAAAAAAAAGAAATTTTAATGGAATTAAATTCTCAACTTCTAAATAAATTATATATTACACTTAGTTAAATGTTCAAATTCATAATTTAAGGTTTTGGCCTTCATGTTTTCTTGAACCACATTTTGACTCTATACATATATATATATATACATGGCCAGCTACACTTAGTAACCATTATACACATATATATATATATATATACATATGCATCTTTCTTAAATAAATAATTTTGTACAAAATATCTTTATATATAATTGCACACAAGAAAATCAACAAAAATCTCTTAAAATTCCTTGCACATGGCCAGCTATCCGTGGGAAGAGAAATTGATACATCTTTTTCAAACATAATCCATGAAATTATGGAAAAGTGTTCTAATACACCTCAAAACATGGAACCATACTTTCACCCTAAGTTCAATCATAACCAAGGTGTAGCTAGATCATGACTAATTGCATAAATAAACCTCTAATAATTCACTATTCCAATTCCAGTGAGTTCCAACTAAATCCAAAATATCCAATCCAATTCCAACCCAGTGTTATTAAAGGCTCAAGGCACACTAATGCGCTAAATGTCTCTCGGGGCCTAGGCGAAAGGCAAGGCGCGGGCTTTATTGAAATAAGGTGCACAGTGTTAGTAAAAAATAGAAAAATTAACATAGACTAATCATTCATAGTACTAAGACAATTTTTTTTTAAATAAAAAGTAATCAAGATTCAAGACAAATTATAGAATAATTCTCAAAGTCATGAAAGTGCATATTACATAGCATTCCAATTTTCAAAGATAAAATAATCCACATTCAATAAAATAAAATAAAAAAACATAAACACTAAACATCCAAAACATAAATATCCAACAAATACTAATATATGTCTTAACACTTAAAAACATTAATATCATAAGAAAGGATAGGTTAGGTCGGTCAGTCAATCATCATCCTCAACATCAATGGCAAGCAAACTATCATCTTCTTCTCCATCAATTGATTGATATCCCTTGACATCTTCCTCCTATGTGTCATCTGAGCTCGCTTCCTCTTCATCTATTAATTGAAATGGAGTTAATTTTGATGATTTAGATATCTTCGGTTGTGCCTTTGAGTGTGAACTTGTTGCTCTACTTGCATGGCTACTTTCTTCTACTCTAGAAGCTCTAGCTACAGTGGCCCACGTCAAGCCATCATCATCATGAAACACTGTCTCATTATCTTCATCTGATTCTCCATCCATCTTCCTAAGCAACCACTCATTGCTTTCATCAATATTTTGTAAAGATATGGGATCAAGAGAGTTGCGCATGTCATACCTAAATCTCAATGTTCTATTATATTTGACAAATACTAAATCATTGAGATGTTGTTGTTCCAATCTATTTCTTTTCTTGCTATGAAGCTGCAAGTATTAAAAAGATATTAAATTTTATATAATGAGATAAAAAATATTTGAATTCAACAAAAAATTAGTTAGAATGTTAAATACTTGCATGTTCAAATACACTTCAATTTCATTCACAACCCGATGAACTACATGTTAGGCTAATGACTTTTATGGCAAAAGTTTGCAAGTTTGGGGTTTTAGAACCATATGATGCCCACCAATCAGTTGCGATAATCACTAGTTAGAAATAATTATTACCAAGTATTGAGTTTTACTAAAAGTATTACTAAAAATAAACTCTATGAGTCTATAATATATTACCTGGTGCCCTTGTATTTCTTTGCCTAATCGCAACAGGCTTGCCAAAAAGGCTCTCAGCCTTCGTATAAATACTCATCTCATTAGTGATCAAATCTTGAACAGTGACATCCGGGACCAACCTTTGCATGCATTTATAGAACCCATTCATCACTTCATGATCTTTTTTCACCTCTAAAGCTTTTAGGTAAAAGAATTCTGGGTTAAGAATGTGCGCAGCTGCATGTAAAGGCTAATGTGATTGGACATCCCATCTTTTATCGATGATTTCGAAGATTTCATTATACTTCTCTTCTTTATGATCAAATAAACTTGCAACGCATTCTTTTACCCTATCTATTGCCTCATAAATGTATCCCGTGGGAGGTTTCTTCTTGGTATAAACCAATCTAAGCACTTTGACAAGAGGACCACCAGAGACCTTAAGGGCAAACACAACAGTATTCCAAAATGAAGGCATCAACAAAGTTTGTGCCATTATTTTACCTTGTGGCTCCTTTGCCCATTTGCTTAAAGTCCAGTCTTCAGAAGTGACCATGTTTTTCAAATGTTTTTTTGTTGATGCATCCTAGACAAAGTTTGAAAGGCGGTTGCAAATCTAGTTTTTGCAGGCTTGATCAAATTCTTCAGATTTGTATAACACCTCATCATGTTTAGCAATGTAAGCCGGTTATAAATGTAGCCATGTACTGCAATACCCCTTTCAAATGTCTTTTTCAGTCGAGGTATCTTGAAAATGTCTTCTAACATCAAGTCCAAGCAATGAGCAGCACATGGTGTCCAATACAAGTGTTCATACTTGGCTTCCAAAAACCTCCCTATAATGTAACAATTATGAAGAATTATTATTTTTAAGGTTTTAAATTTTAAAATAAAACAAACTATGAGTAAACAATTTTGACGTAAGGAAGGAGGAAATATTCTTACTCGCCAACACATTAGCTGCAACACTATCAGTAATAACTTGCACTACATTCTTTTTCTAACTTTCTCCACAAACTTGTCTAGTAATTCAAATAGCTTCTGCCCATCCTTTGAATAGCTAGAAGCATCAACCGACTCAACAAACATGGTTCCTCTTGGACAATTAACTAAAAAGTTAATCAATGCCCTTCCTCTCTTATTAGTTCAGCCATCGGCCATTATGGAACACCCGTATTTTGCACAATCCTTTTTATAATTCTTCATCAAATCTTCAGTATGTTTCACCTCTTTTTTGAGTTGGGTAACCCACACTTCATGGTAAGTTGGTGGCTTCATTCCGGGATCATATTACCCAATGGCTTCAATCATTGGTCCAAAACTCTCATAATTTACTGCATTAAAAGGGATACCAGCATCATACATCCACCTTGCAAATCTTTGCACTGCCCGGGCTCTCATTTCCTTTTTGTAAGGGTCATTCGCATCAATTTTGGTTTGCTTCCCTTTTGTTTGGTCTCTTCGATTTTTCACCATTGATTTAGGATTGGGTGTGAAGTAAACATCCATATGCCCTTTCTCTTTGGCATTTTTGATTTGGATTTAGATTTGGATGAACCATGGCTGCTACTTGTCAACTTACAGCGTTGATTGACATTGATTTCAACAACATCATCATCTTTATCTTCATCTTCATCTTCCATGTTCATGTCATTGAAATCAAGAAACATGTTCATTTCTTCTTTTTGTGTCTTCTTTTTTGACATGAATTCTCTAATCTCTTCTCTTACATGAGCTGGACACTTCGAGAAAGCAGTGTCATTCCTATAACCTCCTGCTAGGTGTTGTTTCACCCGATAAACACCTCCATTTGATACTTTACCACAAAAATTACACTCAAAATTGTTTAAATTGTTCTCCTCTACCAAATGGACATGTTGCCACGCCGGATCTTTTCTATCACTTTCCGATGTCGTTTTCTACACAACAAATTTAATAAATAGAAAATAATTTCAATGTAATGTAATGTGTGATGAATTAATTATTTGTAATTTTTTTTCCTAACAGAGAAAGGAAAAAAAAAGGCCAACAGCATAATGTATTAATTAATTATTTGTAAAAAAAATTTTAAGTGTATTTTTTTCAGTTAATTAATCAGAATCAGTAATATAAGTCTTACTTTGTATTGGTATTTTTCTTTTCTTTTTTTGGTTTCTAACAGAGACTCAAAGGCATAATTGAACAAAAAAAAGAAAAAGAAAAGAGAGCAGTCGACAGAGACAAACAAGCAGCCCAAAAGAAGAAGAAGAAGAAGAAGAATGAGAAGGAGAGAGAGAAAGAGAGTCAAAGTCGAAGAAGCCCAAAAAAAAAAAAAAAAGACCACCGAAGCAACGAAGAAGAGAAAAAAAATAGTGCAGTCGACAGAGACAGACAAGTAGCCCCAAAAGAAGAAGAAGAAGAAGGAGAGACAGAGAGAGAGTGTCGAAGTCGAAGAAGCCCAAAAAAAAAAAAAAAAAAAACAGAGCTGAAGAAGTCGAACCAAAAGAGAAAAAAATAAAAATAAAAAATTGCATAGCGAACCAGAAGAGAAGAAGAAGAAGTTGAAGCACACCTGAAATGTCGAAGTCGAAGTCCAGCAGCCCAGTCGACGAGTAGTCAAAGTCCAAGGCGAAAGAGGAAGAGATGACACAGTTTAGGGATTCATTTGATTCGTATTTGGGTTATATTGTATATGAGTTGTAATCCTCTGTGGTTAGAGCCATTCGAACACACACACAACCGTTTAGATTAGAATAAGCTCTTAAACAATCAAGCGCGCTAGGCACGAGCCTGCGCTTCTCGCGCCTGTTCAAGTCGCGCTAAGGCACATGACTACTCAAAGCGCTTGCCTAGGTCCTGTTCAGGTGCACAGCTTGCGCCTCGCTTCGCCTTGCGCCTAGGCGCGCTTTTCAAAACATTGTTCCAACTAATGGGCATTTTGGACCTTTTACACCAATTTTATTATAAAAACAACCACTCCCTTAGCATTTTTCAGACAAGAATATACACACAAACACCATTCAGCTGAGAGGGAGAGAGGGAAAAGAATGAGCTTGGGGAGAAAGGAAAAAAAGAGAAGTCATGCTAGTTAACCAACCAAGCCTCAAATATGTCACAACACAACTCTCTTTTATTTTTCTTTTTCAAATACATTTAGGTTAATATAATATTTTCAGAGTGTTATAATGGTGTTCAGTTTGCAAAGTTGATAAATTAGGCTTTGATCATTATCTATATTATTTTATCTCTTAATAGATGCAAAAGTACATTTTTTTCTTTCATATCTCACATTTTTTAATGGCATACCACCACTATAAAATTTTGAGTTATTGATACATTATTTAGTATGTTTTTTATCACAAAAGAAGTGAAAATTTTCCCTTAGTTGACTCTTTTCTCACCAATCTTCTATTTTTGAGTATGTGCAAGAAAAATCTATTTACCAGCCAATTTTCAAAAATTTTAGAAAAAGGTAGAAAATTTTTTTGGATCTCGATTTATGCGAAAATCTTACTTAAGGATTATCTTTCAAGGAAAATTCATTTCATTGAAAAAAAGTGAGTGGTTTGTAAGAAAATCCGTTTTTCGTAACGGTTCACGAATCCAGACAGCACTGGAGTGTTTCTTAAATAACTAAAAATCTAGATAAGCTATTCCATTTCCAAAACATGATTTGAAAACTAGATTAAATTTTCTACGAACCATAGGAAGGCCGAGTTCTAGAAAAATCTGAAATAGCCCTTTTGATTTTAATCTTTAAGTAGTACTGAATTTGAAATTTTGTTTGGCATTGGATTTTATGCTCTTGTGTTCATGAATATGCTTCTTAGTATATAATCATGTCTTGGTATGATATTACATATGTCATGCAATGTGTACCTTTTATTTTAGTCCTTGATTGCTTATATCTATGCAAATTTTTCCTTTGTTACTTGCTTGTACTAACCAACTTAAAACGTTAATCTCAACGGAAAACTTAATGGGGGGTTAATGGGGTTTCGATCACATGACTATTGTTATGAGATAAATTTATGTTCAAATGAATTGATTAACGGGACGTGTTCCCCTTGGAGTAAAGTCTTGTGCAAGTGGTTGTTTCGAAACCCTTGAATAGAGCTGTTGTATTCGAACCCTAGGTATTTTGGTGAAAGAGGGATTTAGGCAAGGACTATTATACCGTCTTCTGAGGCTCTGCGGTGGCACTATGCAGTAGATAGTCGTTGGTAGGCAACCAGATAAGTTCTGCAACAAAGCAACAAAAGAGGGGGGCATACCGAATAATCCGTGTCCGATTCTTGTGGTGGGAGAACGAAGTCTCTTTGGAGGATTTCTAGTTTACTAACAACTAACCTTGTAACCTTGTTATTTTCTTGAATATCATGTTCTTCTCTATTGTTGCAATTGCCATTGTGTATTGAATTGGGAAAAGAGACGGGGGTTGGTGCGTTTACTGGGCATTCAAAGCTCATGGCGTTTCATGCCAAGTATCGAAGAAACATACAAGGGCGATGAAGAGCCAGAGACATTGAAGACTTATGTTTGCCTTAAAGAAAATTAGAAGCCATTTGCTTAGAATCTCGTGCTTTTGGAATGTTATAGACTAATAGTAATGGAACTCGTTTGAGATTTAAGTTTTGAAACACTGTATTATTATTTGCTTATATATCTTTGTAATCCTATGCTATCTCCGTGTTACTTATGAGACCTTGCATTAAACCTCTTAAGATCTATAAAAAGATAGCTTGCTATCTAAGGTGGTTGGACTTGGAAGGGAGGCTATATTGACTCCTCTGACCTTCCTGGGATCTTACCTAGCTATTGATCAAAGGACTCTTTAGTGAACTAACCCTAACCCTCAGAGTAGAAATTGGAGCGTTACAACTTGGTATCAGAGCTTAGGTTCAACCCTCAACCCACGTAACCCGATTTGCTACTCTAGTTACTTTTTCCTAATACACTGTATTATTATAACCCTATTATAAAATTTACTTAAAGAAACTAAATACTGATCCCCTCTCCTTGACATAGAATGGCCAATGACCCATCAAACGTCTGGTACTACGACACACTGGGACTATTACCGTTTCCAAGAAGACCAACACATTGAACTGCTTGACCCACAAGTTTATTACCAATGGTGTAAAAGGACAGGGAAGGAAAAATTGATTGAGGAAGTAAGGAAAGTGGAGGAAGCATGTCCTATCTCACCCCTAAACAAAAGAGAGCTGTAATTCAATGCCAACTCAAAAGTCAGTATCGGGCTCTTAAGCATGCACTTGAGCTTGAGAAGGATGACGAAAAATTTCTAGAAGCAATTTTTGAGGCACTTCAGAATGGGCTTGGATTTTCTCACATTCCCCAATTCAGGAGCGGAACTTTTTATCCGGAGTTAGTACTCAAAACCAGAATCCCACCCAATTGGAATATCGGAGTTTCCCCTGTCAAGAGCAGTAGGTGTGTCGGGGTCACCGTTCCTCACACTAGGGCAAGAAGTTGGCTCATTCCAAGACCTTGACCGATTTATATAGCAACCAAGCTTAGAGTTGTAATCCGTAATCTCTAAGTATGTGTCAATATAGGTGTAGTACGATCTAGTATAACTCTAAGAATAGTAGTAGGAAGTGTGGTAGCCATAGTTGAGCTATCAAGTAACATTTTGTAATGAAGCCCTACTACCTTTTGTAATGGCACCTACTATTATATATGAAGTAAGTATTGGTATTTCCCTAAATTTGTTATCTACTATTGATCTTATGTTTAAACACCCTAAATAACTCTAACTTAAGATTACTTGATTACCCTTTTGCATCCATAATTAGACTCCAACTTATGCCTTACCATGCACTATAAATAGAGAAATGGTGGACTACACTTGAGCCCAATGCAATAGGAAAATGGTACCAGAACTAAAATTTGAGAATGAACTAATGCACATGATTGAAATTTTGCACATCAGGGGTCAAATTTCGAAAGGCTTAGGACACCTAAGAGGAAACAGACATGACGGTAAGACTCACCTCTTTTAGAGTTTAGGGGACAAAAACCTCCCAAGTTTACAGGAGTTAGATTCAAGGATAGTAGAAAACTGGCTTCAGCAAATTGAGGAAATACTAGATACAATGTGAGTAACAAAGCATGCTAGAAATTACTCTAGCTGGCTATTAACTGGGAGGGGAAGCATACCATTTGTGGACCTTAATCAAGGAATCTAGGGACATCACGATGATAACATGGGTGCAATTTAGAAATCTATTCTTAAGAAAGTATCTCACAGACGTGATCAAATAGGAACGGATCCGAGAATTTCAAAAGCTAAAGCAAGACACGATAACTCAATATGTAGTAAATGCCGAGGAAAAGGCGCGAAGATTCGAGTGGGGCCTAGACCCTATAATTAGAGGAAGGGTCTTACCTAAACAACTCCAAACATATGCTGAAGTAGTAGACACTGCCTTAGAGAAAGAAGTAGTCGACACAAGGAGGATTTGGAACACAAAGAAAGAGAGTCAATCATTTATAGGACTCCAGAGAAACCAAAAGGGAAACGTGGCACAAAAACCTTATTCCAGGCTGCCACCATAACAACCACAACATCAATTTGAAGAAAGTTTTTCAGGAAAGACGCATAGAGACCGATCTAGTGCTATCATTGTCAACATATGGGAATATGGGGTTCGAATGTCCCCAGCATGATAGAGATCAAGAAAACACTAAAGACAACAACCATGGGTAATTAAGCCAGACTACTAAACAACGAAATTTCAAAGTGAAAGATACTAGGAACCAAGCCAAATTAGCACTTTATGAGAAAGGAACACAACGACAACAAAGGCGTAGTGAAGAATGGATATGATGAGGAAATGTTACAAGTGTGGCCAACCAGGACATTTTAAGAATGAGTGTCCTCAACTCGCTCAATCAAGATATCAAGTAAAAGGAACTGGATCAAACACGCAAGTAATAGTGGTCAGAAGCCATGGACAAATAGAACAAGTTGGTTAACTATACCAGTGGAAGGAAACAACAAGACGCCTAGACTCAGCAGTAGTTAGAGGCCAATCGGCAGAGCATTCACACTATAAGCAAGAAGAAGATCTCACCACGTCGCATCCAAAGACAAGTAAGGTGCCGCAACGGACTTGAAGAACTGCAAAAAGAGCTTAAGGAAAATATAACCAGGTTAATAGTTAGAACCCTCTTTGAAGACTTTTTGTAATCCGAGTATAAGGTGTAAATTCTCTTTTACTAATCCAAGTCTTGGTACTTTTACATTCGTACATCATCAATCTTGAGTACATGTTTTACATTCCTTCATAACTGTGGTATATTAGACAATTAAAACTTGTATGTGGATGTTTAGGAATACCCAACATTAACCGAAATAAATTCGTTACTCGTACATCAACTATTAATAGTTACTAGTAGAAAGAGATGACTTACCTATCCAACGGAATGCTTTAAGGGGGATAGATTAGTTTCCATGATTCAACAAACAACAAACACAATGGCATCAACAAATTACCAAAGGAAAGTGTAGATCACCACATCAAGAATTTGGCAATAGACCTTACACTGGAACAACAACGCCATTACCCATATGATGAATAGTTCAAAGTTTCACAGAAGCGTGGAAGATTAACGCATCTCCTTAGTCATTAATCGGGGAGGAATTCGATTCAAAACACTACTATTAGAGAAAGACTAAAGACAGAACAGAGAATAACTTAAGTGGGAAGATGATCTGAATGATTAAAAAATATGTTGGCGGCACTAGGATGCAATTATGCACAACATTTCGAGACATGAAGAATGGCTAAAATTTCGAGGACGAAATTTATTTAAGGGGATAGGTTATGAGACTCCTAACTTTTGTAAACCCTATTAAGTCCCTAAATTTTGAGTTATTATAATAAAGCCCTTAGTTCTTCATTTATTCGCAAATTTAACCTTAGAATCGAAAATGCATCGCGAATGAACCCGCACAAACCCTAATCGGCTCCGATAGCTTAGTAATCATTTCTACACGCTAATATTAATTATTTAACTATGAGGCCCTTGACATTTGTAATTTTATTTTGACCCTTACTTTTGAACTATTTCAATAGAAACCCTCAATTCCTTATTTGTTTTCTATTTTAGCTATAGAGTCAAAAACGCGAGCCAACTGAAAACTCGCAAATCTTGATTGAACCCAAAAACTTAGGAACCATTTCTAAAATCCAAATAATAATTAAATTAATTTTCTAAATATATTTTTCACACAGAAACCCTAGGTTTCCGGTTCTTAGTATAATTCGCCGTTTAATTCAAAACAAAGAAACTTTAATCGAATTAAATTCCCAAATTCTAAATAAATTATATACTACACTTAGTTAAATGTTCAAACCACATTTTGACCCCAAACTAGTACCATTATACATATATATATATATATATACTTATACCTTTCTTAAATAAATAATTTTGTACAAAAAATATCTTTATATATATAATTGCACACAAGAAAATCAACAAAAATCCCCCAAAATTCCTTGCACATGGCCAACCACCCTTGGAAAGAAAAATTGATACATCTTTTTCAAACATAATCCATGAAATCATGGAAAAGTGTTCTAGTACACCCCAAAACATGGAACCATGCTTCCACTCTAAGTTCAATCATAACCAAGGCCTAACTAGATCACAATTAAATGAATAATTAAAACCTCTAATCATTCACTATTCCATTAAGTTCCAACTAAATCCAAAATATCCAATCCAATTCCAACCAATGGGCATTTTGGACCTTTTACACCAATTTTATTATAAAAACAACCCCTCTGTAAACACCCCATTTTTGATCGCCCGCAAGGCTCGAGGGCTTTACTCAGAACACTCGATGATGAAAGTGGTATTGTGCATGGTTCGGGGTCTCAACGAAGGAGTCTTGTTTAAGCTTCAAAACAACCCCAAACCTTCCCTATTCCCAATGATTACACCCAAGAAATCCATTTTCACACCTTGTGCCATCCTTTGTTGAGGCTGTAACAGAAAAAAAGGGGAATTCATTGAGGGCCGGCCGTGGCTATTGAGGGCCGGCCGGGCTTCGATAGTGATAAACATTGTTCTGGCCGGAGCCCGCTAGCTGTTCTTTTTTGAAGATATTTATCACCTTTTGTGCTGAAATTTTATAAATACGATCATATACCTTTGTTTTGGGGGTTACACAATTTAGAAAGAGCCTATATACATTGAGAGAGCTCCTTCTGCCTCCTTCTTCCATTGAGAGCTCCCTTTGAGTTGACCTATCTTCCTTGTATCATCTATATACACCATACACAACATTGAATCATCATCTTAGAGCCTTGGTTGACCCTTGAGAAGCATAATTCAAGCTTGAGAGTGTGTCAAGACTGAGTTTGATCATCAACCAAAGCTTACTCCATTTTGAGTGGAATAAGCTTGTAACTTTTGTTCCTACTTTTGATTTCTTCATTTTTACTTATTTTTGTGTTCTTAGATTGTTTTACACCTATTCTAAGAGTTGGAACTTGGGTTTGGATAAGCTACCAAAGGTGGTAAGGTTAACACCCTCACTTGCACCTATTTTTGTAGCTCAACCCTTGGTTCTTTTACACTATTTTCCTTCGATTTTTGAACTGATTTTCAGAGTTGAACTAAGGCCAAAAAACTTGATTTGAAGTCTTGAAATTGGAGGGGTTAGCCATCCCTCCTTGTTTTTTTGCTTACATAGCTTTAGTGTCTTTGCTTTTGCTTAGCTTTTGAGCTCTTTTCTTACATTTGCAGCCACTGTTTTAGGCTTATTTTAGACTGTTTAGGGCTTTCTTATTCTATTTAATTACTTCAAGCTTTGATTAGTTCATTTGTTGTATCATAAGTCCTTGTACATAGTTTGTTGCATGTTGTTCTAACTTTTCTTCAACTCATTTCCATATTTAATAACCTCATTTTAATAATCAACTTGCCATTCATCTCTTTCATTTGAGAGTTGTTTCAATCGGTTGATGGTTATTCAACATATTAACTAGAGACTTACGCTTAATGGCTTAATCTCTACGGGGATTCATTGTCAACAGCGTATTCTCTTCATGTTAGAATTACTTGTCATTTGATGCTTCTCTCCTTTTAGAGGACGTAATTATCATTTCGGAACAAATGGACTAAAGAATAGAAATGACTAAAAGAATTGGTTTAAAAGTAACCAACACACTTAAAGAAAATGAGTCATCTTGCTTAGGCTTGGCTGGACGTTATGCCAAGTTAATCGAGTCAAGAATGATCATGCGCTAATTCATGGCATTTTGATGATTCTTGAAGTGTCTCTACCACCTTCTTTGAGTTTATTCCATGATAAGAGGGAGGGGTGGTCAGATCCATTGCATTTCATTGATTTTCGTCCAAAGTTGTATCCGAAATCATCAAGCAATCAATTTGCTCATTGATGGCTTTGTAAGCAATTCTAAACTTCTCTCGAAGCTTTCCCATGATAGAGAAGGAAGAAAAGGGACAAACAGAGCTTGAACAACTCTGTCTGCACTGTTTTCACTTTAGAACACAAAATAGAGTTTTGCATAAAACTGAGGCACGACCGGCCTTCTCTATGCTCGGCCGGGCTTCATTGAGGCCGGTCGACCCTCAAAGTTTGGTCAGTAGTGTATTTTTGCAGAAAACAGAGGGCAGTGGGCGGTGAGGTGAGTTGAAAAGCTTGGGGCATGCAGGCAGTTCTTGAACATTGTGCACATGCATGCATGCAATTCTTATGCATCCTTGCTCACGTTATGATCATTGTAATTAATTAATTTAATATTATTTATTGTAATTGGTCTTATTAAGTATTAATTGTTGTAATTATTCATTATTGTCTATTTTGTAATTGTTATAATTAACTAGTTTAAATAGCTAGTTTATTTATCTCAGTTATCCTTGTTGTAATAGCATAGTTAGCTAGTTAATTAGCTTAGCCTATTCTATTCATTTGGTTCCGTTTTGTAATAATTAGTTTAATTCGAACTTTCAGACATTGATTATCACCCTCCTGCGTAAGGGATCAAATGTTGTAATAATGTGTATGTCTTCCAATCCCACGTCTTTCTCCCTTTTATTTATTCGCTTACGATGGTTAGTATAGGGCATCGTGTTTCATTAGCATTCTCATATTTTGCATCCATTTGTCTTGCATGCATACAAGGTTTGGCTCATCGTGCTAACTGTAGACACCCCATTTTTGACCGTCCTCAAGACTTAGATGTCATCGCTCGTACACTCGATGATTGTGCTTGTTTCTATTCGTTTTGAGTGCCGAAGTCCTTGGCGGAATGCCCTGTCCATGAGCCTTTGAACCTTGTTCTTTCTGTGCCTTGTTTTGGACCAAAACTTGGTGTCTGGACCTCTTGGTGACCTGTCAGCCACCTCCCAAGGCTGTCGACCATGGGATGTTTTTGTTGGCCATGGGTGTGGCCGGTCGGCTATTAGTGGTGGCCAACGGCCACTAGTGCCTTTTTCCAGATATTTATTGACAGCTGTGCCAACTGTTGCACACTGAGCTACATCTCCATACACGTGTATGGTGAGATGTTTCTAAGCTCAAGGGGTGGTTTTTCTATAAATAGGGGGGTTCCTTCCCCATTTTGGAGGGTTAGAAAAATTAGAGCAAAAATATCTCTCTCTAGTTTTCTCTCTCTCTCTTGATATTTTGTACACATTTGCTCATAAGTCCTTAGCTTTTGCACTCCAACCCTTAACCAAATACTCGTACCTTTGGGCTGAGATTACTTGGAGTCTTGTTTGAGCTCTAGAAGGTGGTTTGAGCTTGGATTATTAGCTATTTTGTGCTTTGCTTCACAGGTATAACACTTACCTTATTTATACTTATTTTGTATCTTGGTTTTGCCATCTATTTCAACTGTTTTTGGGTTGATTTTGAACTGTCAAAAACTCTATTTTTGTGACTTAAAAGTGTTGGTTTGAGGTCTCTTTGAGTTAGGAGGTGGTCCACCCTTCTTGCTCCTTTGCTTGTTAAGCTTTTGTACCATTTTTTATCACTTTCAAATAAACTTTTTGGGCCTTTTAACCATTGAATCTTAGAGGTTTTTCAATGGTAAAAACCTTGTTTTGAAGTCCAAAATTGGAGGGGTTAACCTCCCCTCCTTGTGTCTTGTTTGCATGCCTAGTTAGCCTCATGTGTTGGCTTATTATTTGAGCTTTTTGTGGCTCAAGTCCAGCATGTTTTAAGCTCTGTTTTGACTTGTTTTGGTTCTGTTTTGGGCTGGTTAGTTCAATTGAGGCTTGTTTTGCATAGTTGTAGTGTTAATCTCCTTCACTAGGTTGATGTTTTAATGCTTTAATCATCATTGTTTTGAGTTAATAGCATGTTTTAGTGTTGTTTCGCACTTCGCACTTCATTTCAGCACTTAAAATCTCTGCAATCTCCCTCCATTCTTCACTCTTTTATTTGCTTTGAAAGTGGTTTTAAACCTCTTGTTTGCTTAAGTGTGAAATAGAGGTTTGCACCTAATGGTTTAATCCCTTAGGGGGTTCATTACCAACAGTGTAATGCCTCTTTCATGCCTAAAGCAACTTGTTGTTTGAGCTATCTTTCCATTAGAGGACACTCATTAATGGACAAATGGATTAATGAATGGTTTGGTAATTAAAATGAGTAAACAAAATTGGACAAGTAGAAGAGGCAAGATAAACATCTTTCATGTTGCGTTGCATATGTTCGAATCGGACGTTAATTTGAACATAAGGAAAATGGGACATTTCATACTCAAAAGTGATGAAATGTGCCACTTTCCTTGGTCACCATCACCTTTGATCATGCATGATAGGGTGGTGGTCTTTTTGAGTCTTGTTTTGCACTCATTAAACTTGTACAAACTTGGTTCTTTAACCATCATGCATGGAAATTGCTTGATTGGTGGTTTGAGAGCCAAGAGTTTCATTCCTTTGAGCTTGTTTGATGATAAGGAGTGTAAACAGTACACACAAACCTGTGAGAATACATTGTTTTGCTCTGTCTGCTCTCTGTTACAGCAAAAAGAGGAGTTCATGTCATCAATGGCCGACTGGCCACCATTGGTAGCCGACAGGCCCCCTATCGGCCACCAATGAAATTCGCACAGTGTGTTCCTGAGGTGGAACAGAGGTATTCTGGAAGTTGACAGAATTTTTGGTGTTCAAATGTGCAAACAGAGGCTCGCAGCAGCAAAATGGTGGCTTTTCGGGTAGAGGAACCGAGAATGCATGTATCCCTTGTTTCCTAAGGCCGTTTAGTTAACTTGTCTAGTTAGATTAGTTGAATAATTTATGTTGTAATTAACTAACTTAATTGCTTTGTAATTAGTTAGTTAAGTATTGTAATGTTTAATTAGCTTAGAGTAGTTAGTTAAATACTATGTTGTAAGAATTAGCTTAGCTTAATTAGCATAGCTAGTTGGTTAGTTTTTATTCATTCGGACCCTCCTTCGCGAGGGCGTAATGTTGTAATAAGTGTGCGTGCATGTGTGCATGTCTTTCAACGTCACGTCTTTCTCCCTTTTATTTAATCGCTTTCAATGGTTAGATTAGGGACATTTTTCAATTAGCATACCTTATGCTTGCATGTTTGCATCCATTCATTTGTTTTGCATGCACCGAGGCTCGGCGCATCATTCAAAATGCATTGCACTTTCAATACTTCTTTGGATACGTGTTTAATCGCATGTTGTTCAAATCGATTCATATGCCATATAGTAGCCGAGCCTATTAATTGCATATTGTATGTGTTGCATTAGACACTTAACATAGTTAGGATCACGCATTTTTCTAACTAGTTTTGTTTTGGCTTGGAGTACTTGGTGAGTTTTATGCTTTAGCATACTTGCATGAGTGTGATTGCCATATTGCCATGATTCACATGCTTACCATGAGGCTATGTGCTTAAATACTTAATTGCATGAATGCCTGTGGATGAAGGCTTATTGTTTGATTTGGAACGATTCAACGAATGTAAGTTTTAAGCCCACTTTGTTATGGAAAATCCTGTTTTAAGCCCACTATGTTTGGTGGCAAATCCGTCTTCTTCAAGCCCACTTGAGGTGGCAAATTCAAACCATTTTCGAAAACAAACACGAGTTGAATTGTTCCAAGTCTTGCGACTAGTCTATACTTGCTTGTGTGCGTCACATAGTAAAGCTAGTTTAATAACCGGAATAAGAACGTATAATGTTAATAAAAATCATATCATGATTCGTAGAGGCTGATCTTTTGATCGGGCAAACGGGGGTGCTCAATCCATGACCTTCCCCTCTCGTATCCAAGTTCCCGAGTCGAGGCAACTTTGGTGATGACGGACACGTGGCCTTCGGCACGAGTCAGGGTTTCCTAAATTTTGCCAAAAATAAAATATTTAGGTGGCGACTCTGTATCTGGCAAAGTAGTCCAATTTTGGCATTATTTGATTTAAAATCGATTTTTCAAAAAGGTTTGCCGGATTTGGACTCTTTGGTGATTATCAGTTTCACATTGCACTTATGAGACTAGATTCAAAACTGCGGGAGTCCGAACTGCGAGGCCTTTATTTCAAACCTTTCCGAAAGGCAGGGCGCGAGAAAAAGGCGAGTCCACACTAACCTAATATCGATGTCCAAATTCATTTCTTGAATACGTGCTCTCTCGCATGTCTTGAATGAAATCATATGCCATGCTCATAGCCGAGCCTATAAAATACATATATGTGTGTTGCATTAGCCAGAACTCTTTCACCTTTTTGGCTCGGAGTAGTAGGTGAGTAATTTTACGTTTTAGCATATTGCATCGAATGTTTGTATTGCCATGTTCAAAGCATGAATTCCATGATGCTAATTGCTTAAATGATATAAATTGTTTGAA
This sequence comes from Camellia japonica, assembly GCA_030407325.1. Taxonomy (NCBI): domain Eukaryota; kingdom Viridiplantae; phylum Streptophyta; class Magnoliopsida; order Ericales; family Theaceae; genus Camellia; species Camellia japonica. Next base: position 92,996,346 of record JAPPVO010000029.1, read on the forward strand.
TACCTGTGGATGATGGCTAGGTGCCTAAACTGGGATGGCTTGATTAAATGTCCATTTTAGCCCACTTTTTCAAGTGGAAAATTCACAAAACAAAACATGAGATCAAATGTTCCAATTCTTGCAAACTGTTCTATATTTGTATGAGCATCACAAGTAAAGAATAACTAATAAAGCAGAACAAGAGCAGATAATGTAAATAAGAAACACATCATGTTTAGTAGAGGCCGATCTTTGATTGGACAAGTGAGGTGCTCAATTCATGACCTTCCCCTCCCGTACCTAAGTTCTCGAGTCGAGACACTTTGGTGATGACGGACTAACGACCTTTGGCACGAGTCTCGGGTTTTCTAAATTTCCCAAAAATATTTAGGTGGCGACTCTGAAATCTGGCAAAGCAATCCATTTTTGGCATTTGATTCAAACATAGATTTTCCAAAAAGAATTGCCGAATTTGGATTCTTTTTGTGTTTTCACTATTTCACATTGCACTTGTGAAATTAGATTCAGAACCACAAGTGGAGTCTGAACTGTAGGGCTATTCGCCTACCAAAAGGAGTGCAGAAAGTCGAGCTACAGTTTCTAGCGACTCTGCTGGGGATTTTAGCTAACTTGACTTAAAACTCATGATGTGAATTTTTTATCTACATTTATACGTTCTTTGCATAGCATTTGCATGGTTACGGTAAGTCACCGTGTTTTCCATTTGCTATTCCTGGACGGTTTGCCCGAAGGCTTGCCAAAGGGCTAACCGGTCATGGGCTCTGCTATGTTGGAAACACAACCCTTGGATCTAGATCACTGCTATACCGCTTGATCCACCTTTAACTTCTTGGTGTTAGGTGTGAGAGGTATATTAAGTAATCTTGCCAAGGTACTCTTTTGACCATTCGACCTAGTTGCATATAGTGAAGCTATAGTGACTATTCCAAAGTAGGACATGATGCCACCCATTTGCAGGATATTGTGAAACTTGTTGTTTGAAATAGTGCAGCCTAGATCATGCCGAAAATCTAGAACAGGGTAACCCTACCCCCTCATAAGGGTGTTTTGGTTCTTTTTACGTGATATGTGCTTTTACAGTGAGACTGTATAGGATGGTTCATATCAGTAAGATTTGAAAACAGAGTTCAGTGGGGATTACAGTTCAGCTATGTGTTTTGACTGTTGTGAATTGGGGCCGAAGTGCTGTCCGATTTTGATTTTATTTTTCTTTCTTTCTTTTTGCTAGGTAGTTTACCATCATAGCTTTAGAAAGACCTGATATTCCCCAAGTTGTGTGGACTCATTTCGGCAGGCTGTGTAAAGTTCGAGACCTTGTTGGTGGTCAGCTCATGCTAGTCTCGCTTCCTCCAGTCACTCGACAGAGAAGGAACAGACAATCAGTAGCATCAGTACAAAGTGCCCCACAAACACCTACCCCCTCTCAGTCAATCAATTCACCAGCATCTAGTTCACCCGGATTAGCAATGGCACAAAACACAACACCAAACATAGAGGAATTCGCTGCCATAATGATTGCTGTCCAAAGGACTATGGACACTATAAACCAAAGGATGGCTGCACAAGATGAAGTCATTGCTAATCTACGGTGTACATCTAGAGCATCAGCGTCAACTGTGCATCCAATCCCTATTGCTCAGCCAAACCCGGATCTACCCCCACTAGCAAAAAATCTACCAGTCCCCGATCCATAGGACATGTTTTCCCCAGCTCCAGCTTATCGTCCTCTGGTTCAGCCTCCTCCAGGGATTTTTCCTTTCGATATCAATGAAATTGATCCAACCTTGGTCAAAATCGCCAGATTAGAGAAAGCATTGAAGAAATCCCCGGGCTTCAACTTTATTCCATATATCAAAGATTGGTACACTGAGGCTTCGGTTAGATTACCGGAGAAATTTAAGATGCTCCACATTGACAAATTTGATGGGAGTGGGGATCGAATCGTGCATGTCCGACTATTTTTGGATGTATTGAGGTGCATAGGTTTGTCTCGGGCGTAGAAGCTTTCGTTGTTTGGAAGGACCCTGCCTGACGTAGCGACCATCTAGTACGCTAAATTGGAGGATTCTACAAAACGGAATTAGGAGGAGCTATCCGAGGCATTTGTCAATCAGTACTTATATAACACTCAGATAGAAGTAACCATTAGTGAGCTGGAGGCTACTACCCAGAACCCCAAAGAATCATTCATTGATTTTGTCGCTCGATGGAGAGCCAAGGCAGCCCGAATGACAAATATACCTACCAAGAGAGAACAAGTCCATCTAGTGGTCCAGAACCTAGAGCCAGACATGCTGTAGAGAATGATAGTGGCACCGTTGTCTACGTTTGCATCCTTACATGAGCTGGGGGTCCAGATCGAGAGTGCGTTAAAAAAGGGTATCATCCATAGAACAAGTGAACCTGCAAGAAGGCCGTTCTCTCGGAGTGCCAATGCTAGCAATAACATTATTCCGCAACCCACAGATGTCAGCAATGTCATCACAACGGCCAAAAGGGCTGATCCTTTTGCTACTGCCACAACCTCTTCACAAAATATTAGTCCACCCCAAAATCGAAGAGTTTTTACTCCCCTCCATATGAGCCCAACTCAAGCCCTCAAGTTATTGATGTGAAAGGGGCATCTCAAGCCTCACGATCCTCATCCATTTCCAGACCCATTGCCACCCAAACATGACCCTACCCAGCACTGTATCTTCCACCAACAACATGGCCATTCCACAGACATGTGCTACCACCTACATCATGAGATTGAGGATCTCATTGACAACAAAGTCATTGCTCCATCCGCAAAACCAAATGTAACAACCAATCCACTTCCTACACACAACCAAGTCCCCCTACCTAGAAACATTAACCACATCCATACACTACTGCCCACCTTCAACCCTAGCACATACATTACCTCATCCCACCTACCAAAACCGGAGGTGGTCATTCCAGAAGGCACATACACGTGCATGATGGATTTAACACCACAAATCCTACCCAGGCCTGTGGCAGTAGCAATACAAACCCTACCAAGGCCCGTGGCAGTAGAAATGGAGGAAGAGAAGAATGCACTAAAGACAGGGTCATCAGATACCCATGTCATAGAGAAAGGGGTCTCGCTTATGGAGGAGTATGATCCCAGCTTATACATTGTGGCCATCAATCAGCCAAAGCCAGTGGTCATACTGCTGGATTTTCTCAGCATTAATGCTATCGTGGAAGACCAAATGGCACAAAATCAAAATGAGTGGCCCGAGCAAGGCCTGCATGACTTAGCAAACCTAGAGGAGGATCTGGTACAATTAGAAAAGGATCTGGAGGATCTTTACTTCTTCGAGGAAGAAGATACAAGCTGTGTACAGATAGGATGGTGGGACCTGAGCCAGTCAGAAACTAGCAATGGGTGGTTGAGTGAGGAAGAGTCTGATGTGGAGGAACAAACAAGAGAGACCGGGGGAGAAAAAGAAATTGCTGTTAAGGGTAAGGCTGAGGCTGCACCTCTTACTGAGAAGGAACAGGCACTGGAACAGTTTCAAAAGGAAAGGATAGAGGAAATCCAAGCGAAGATAGCTCTGGAACAAGGAAAAGGAAAAGGAAAAGGAAAAGAAGAAGCTGAGTCCACAACCGGTAGCATTCAAAACATTAAGAAAACGGAATGGGATCCCAAGGACCGGAAGAGGACGTTGAGGAAACTCAGAAAGTACCAGGATGTTGAAACTCGAGTAGTGATGGAAGAAGAATGGTATGATGATGGGGCGCGTGATGTTAATATGCTCCGGATAGAACTTGATGTCAGTCTGGTCATGACTTCGGGAGAGTGGTGGGAAGACAGCGACCTAAGTCATGCATACACTGATGAAGGTTGAAAAGTTGATACCCCAGATGATACCTGGTATACCGATGAGATCAATCACATGACCCGAAGCGGTCGGTACTTTAAACTCGCAGCATTAGACCAACTAGAGACCTCTGGAAAGGAGGCTGAGAAAGCAAAAGAGAGGGATGTGGAGAAGAACATGGTCTTAAAACAGCTCAAGAAGATTCAGGCTGACATGTCCATCTAGGGATTGATAATGGTGTCTCGGGAACATAGACAAGCCCTGTTCGAAGCAATGAATTGAACCAAATTGCCCATTGACACCACTGCTAACCAATTGGTGTCACTGGTCATCTCTGGGGACGTTACGCTAGTGATATCCTTTACGGATAAAGAATTACCTCCCGAGGGCGCCAACCATAACAGGCCTTTGTATGTAACCTTGGAAAGTCGAAAAAAGTGATTTTGGTGGTGTTAGAAGATATCGGGTAGGTGATCAATGTGGGCTCGGTGAGAACTGCCTATGCCATTGGTGTGAGGCCGATTGACTTTACACCCATGACCCAAGTTGTCCGGGCCCATGACAATACAAGCCGGGATGTAATGGGAATGTTCAAAAGCCATATTCTAATCGGCTTATCCAAACATGAAGTGGAGTTCCATGTCATGGATGTTCCGGCCACATTCAACCTATTACTGGGAAGGCCCTGGCTCCATCAGATGAAGGCTGTGTCATCAACAGTCCATCAGTTAGTGAAGTATCCCTTTAAAGATGGGATCGCCACCGTATACGATAACTCTGCTATCCATCCTCCCCAAGGAATTACTGCACCACTACTGGAGATCATACATAAGGAAGAAGATGTGTTCCTTTCCGGCTTTTCTCTGGATTAAGCCCGGTTGGTTCAAACCATCATGGTAGAGGGCGATGGAGATTATGTGAGTGCCCAATCCATATATATGATGAACAAACAGGGGCATATGCCTGAGTCAGGACTAGGCCGAAACGGCAAGTAGGGAGGTACTGTTGCTAAGAAGTTGAGTCATAACCCCCATGCTTTCGGGCTAGGATACAAACATACCGCCACAGATTGGTAGAGGAAAGGACAAGAGTTGAGAGAGAGACTGAAGGCAAAGAGGATTGGAAAGCAGTATGAGTTAGTCCACAAACCTATACGTGGAACCCTGAACGGACGCTTTGTCCACCAAGGGGAAGATTTCCCATTCTATGGATTCTCAGAGCCTTGGTATGACTGGAAGAAGAGAAAGACTAGGTATCCCGGGGTTCGAGATCTTTTTCGGGCACCAGTTACCAGAAGAGGAGGATGAACATGAAAACCTAAGCACTGATACGGATCAAGAAAGGACTGCAAACCAAGGCATTGAAGATGAGGAGTTGTTGGGAAAAGCACTGGCTGACTTACTGATGAGTTCCACTACGAGAGCTGAGACCACCAACTTGGGGGATAGTTTTACTATCTCAATGATTGGGGTTACCCCAGCAGCAGATTTCTCCAATTTGATTGTGGATGCATCTAAGGCTCCATGCCTAGTCTGGAAGTTCGAGCAAGGCATCATCGACGGTTCTGAATCGGATAATAAGTCCGGATCTGATTCCATTGAGTCTATGGAGTCGGGGTCAGATTCGAGTTCCTCTGAGTCTGGTACTTCTGGGATTAGTAACCCAGATGCCAAAGACTTGTCCAGGTCATCTTTTTACTTTTCCTTTGAGTCCACTGTAACCGAAGATCCAGACTTTTTGAATGGAAATGCTGTGAATGTTGCCTACTTCTTTGTGCCTTTGGTTTGTTGTACTGATCTTAATTTTCAAAATTTTGACATAAATTAAGAGGAAGAAATTCCTCGGGTTTTGAAAATTTTGGTTGATCATGAGGAGGAGACGCATGTTAAGCCCTGTATAGATGAAATCGTATTAATTAACGTGGGTACTGAAGAAAATCCTCGTTTGGTTCAAATCGGGTCCACGCTGTCTTTGGAGGAATGCGAGCGTTTAGTCGCTTTATTAAAAAATTTCAAAGATGTTTTCTACGAAGATATGCCTAGAATCGATCCTGAGATTGTATAGCACTGGATCCCTCTCGACCCTGAGGCCTAGCTAGTTAAGAAAAAGCTGTGTAGAGTTCGCCCAGATTGGGCTTTGAAGATTAAGGAAGAAGTTACCAAGAAGATTAAGGAAGAAGTTACTAAACAGATTGACGCAGGGTTATTGCTTGTATCTGAGTATCCTACATGGTTGGCCAGTATTGTTCCAGTTCTAAAGAAGGATGGCAGAATCAGAGTTTGTGTCGACTTCAAGGATTTGAATAAGGATAGTCCGAAGGATGATTTTCCCCTGCCGCATATTGATGAGTTGGTAGACTTCACCGCGGGCTACTTATCAGAGGGCTACAACTACCATTCTTCACGACAAGTCCAAAGATCAAGAAGGCCACTACACTGCCTTGGAGAAATTCTTTTAACGGATCAGAGAGTATAGATTGAGATTGAACCCGCAAAAATGCACCTTCGGCGTAACAACGAGAAAAATGCTAGGATTCTTGATCACACAGAGAGGAATTGAGGTAGATACTTCCAAAATCAAGGCCATCTTAGAAATGCCACCATCAAGGATTGAAAAGGAGGTGCGCGACTTTTTGGGTAAAGTGCAATTCATAAGGTAGTTTATTTCAAAACTAACATTGACTTGTGAACCAGTATTTGGTCTCCTGAAGAAAGGAAAGAAGTTCTAGTGGGACGATCGCTGTCAGTTTGCTTTTGAACAAGTCAAGCAGTACCTGCAGAATCCACATGTGTTATCACCCACCAGAACCGGGAAAATCACTGATCTTGTACTTGTCGGTGACAAACTCAACTATGGGATGCATGCTTGCTCAAGAATCTAAGGATAGGGTGGAGAGAAAGTCGTTTACTACTTGAGGAAGAAAATGCCGGATTACGAGACACGTTACACTCCCCTTGAGAAATCTTGTCTAGCTTTGGTATGGGCTACTCGGAAGTTGAGGCACTATCTGTTAGCTCACTCCGTAATCCTAGTTTTGAGATTAGATCCCATCAAATATCTCTTGATCACCCAGTAGAAGGGGATGAAGCAGTGGAGTACCTTTTCCTAGATAAAGATATTTTGCAAATAGAAGAGAAAACGTGGACGATGTACTTTGACGGAGTAGCCAATCAATACGGTTATGGGATCGGTGTATTGCTGATAGCACCTGATGACTCCCATATACCCTTGGCCTTCAAACTCCAATTCAAAGTATCCAACAACGAAGCAGAATCTGAGGCGTGTTTTGTTGGTTTAGAAGCTGCCTTGGAACTAAGGACAAGAAGGTTGGACGCCATTGGGGATTTGAATTTGGTTGTGTCTCAGGCCAACGGAGATTGGCGGGTCAAAGAGGAAAAAATGTAAGTTTACCATCAGGTCTTGGATATGCTAATTCTGAGGTTTGAAAAGTTGACATTTACCCATCTGCTAAGAGATAACAACCGATTCGCTGATGCACTAGCAACTCTATCTTCTATGGTAAACATTCCATTGGGAGTCAGGATGCGTCCAATCATTATTGAACAGAAGTACACGCCGACCTATGAAACGATTGCCATGATAGATGAGGCTTCAGACAAGAACCCCTGGTATTATGATATTTGGAATTTCCTGGAAACGGAGGTGTATCCACCAGGAAATGCCAAGGACAAAAGGGGAATACAGCGTCTGGCTATTCAATTTATCATCTGCGGAGGCAAGTTGTACAAAAGAGGCCATCTGAGAATGCATAAGCTATGCGTCGAGGAAGAGGAATCAAATTATCTTATGGAGGCCATCCATGGAGGAGAGTGCAGAGCCCACATGAACGGTGTGATGCTCGCCCGAAAAATCCTTAGACAAGGCTACTACTGGTCAACCATGGAAGAAGATTGTATTGGTTTTGTTCGGCGATGCCACAAATGCCAGATTCATGCCAATCGCATGAACATTCTGCCGTCAAAGCTCTACAATATGACTTCACCATGGCCATTCTCTGTTTGGGGGATAGATGTTATCGGTGCAGTTACGGCAAAGGAATCAAACAGGCATGAGTTCATTCTGGTAGCAATCGACTACTTCACGAAATGGGTAGAGGCCTAGTCTTACTCTGTATTGAAAGCAGTGCATGTGGCTAAGTTCATCAAGAGCAACATCATTTGTTGGTATGGAGTTCCGAATGAGATTATCTGATAATGGGTTACACTTCAAGAAGGAAGTGATAGATTTGCTAAAAAAATATAACGTGGCTTTCCATAAGTCGTCAACATACAGGCCGCAGACCAATGGAGCCGTTGAGCCTGCCAACAAAAATATCAAGAGAATTTTGCAGAAGATGGTGGAAACCTATAAGGATTGGCCGGAGAAACTGCCGTTTGCATTCTGGGGTTACAGAACCTCAATCCGAACAATAGGGGTGACCCCTTATTCTCACATCTACGGGATAGAGGCAGTCTTGCCAATTGAAATTGAAGTGCCCTCACTACGAATTATGGCTGAATGTCAAATAGCAAAGGTAGATTAGCGACAGAGCAGATTCGAGGAATTAATGTTGTTTGATGAGAGAAGATTAAGGGCATTGTATCAGTCCAGGGCTACCAACGCTGGATTTCTAGGGCTTTTAACAAGAAAGTTAAGTCTTGGAATCTCAAGGAAGGGGACATGGTGTTGAAAGACAACCAATCTCCCATTCACGACCCTGGGGGCAAGTTCAGACCCAACTAGACCGGTCCCTACGTCATCAAGGCAATCTGGTCAGGGGGGCAGTTATTCTTATGGACTTGGATGGCCTGGAGTTCTCGCAACCAATCAACATAGACAAGTTGAAGAAATATTACCCTTAAGAGGCTCGCTAGGCCAAAAACCCAAAAGGGCGACCTAGGCAAAAGTAGAGCATGAAAATTAGAAATAAAGAAAAATTGAGCTTGCATCGTTGAAAACCCTAAAGGGCGGCTTTGGCAAAAATTAGAGCGTAAAAGGAGAGAGTTAATACTTGAGTGAACCTAAACCGAACTATGTAAGGCCTGATTCCCATTTTTGGGATACTTAGAAAACTTCATCCTGAAGTTCGGCTGTAACTATCTCTAGTTCAACTGTTCTATCCGTTTTCAAGTTATCCTCGTTCATCATCTATTAGTTTGGTTGTGCTCCGTATTTCAGGGCAGAAAAGCTGAGTACAGAACAATAGTAATGATATGCAGCCAAAGGCAGTTATGATTTCTTTTGATTCGGGATTGTACATCTTGAGGATTGATTCTATGCGTGTCAGGTGGTGATCGTTTCCAAAAATTGTTTTGGAAAGTTTTAATAAAAGTTGATTTTGTTCAAAATTTTACCCTTTTACAACTTGGACCATTTTTGGGATCGAAAGGAAAATTTTTAGTACTCGCAACTTTAAGTTTATTGATTTCAACATAAGTACATTCTCCTTCTTTGATTCAGATCAAAGTTACTTTTACATCTTAAACTTCAAAAGAAAATATCAAAGCAGTAAAACTAGGGGCACAGCTAAGTCAGGTGGCTCTATGCCAAAGATGGCTTAATTTTGGCCTCCTCTTCAAGCCAAGCCAAGCCAAACACTCCTTAGATAGGGTGTAACTGAAACTAATGGCAGGGGCCAAAATCTCTCTTGTCCTCCAGGCCATGAGATACCGGGGCAGATGCGAGGCATTAACCGAAAATGAAACTGTGTATTCTAGTCCCTCATCTGGACATATCTGATCATGCCCAAACTGGCGTCGGAACTAGAGAGGAAAATAGAACATGCAATGTGTAAGGCTAATTAACTCTACACTCGACTGTCGAGACATGCTGTAGCTCATCTCGGCTAAATTAAACCAGGGGTAATGCCAAGATATATCAGCTGCGGACCGGTTGCACATCCAATCACACCATAAACCCTCTGAGGGGAAATCTATTAGCCGTTGGCGAAAGAAGTAAGCCTTGGCCAAGTATTCGGGGCAAGGGCCCACTATCTGCAGCTTATCCATTAACCATACCTAGGAGGGATGAAAAATAAGAGAGATTAAAGAATAGAGAGGGGTGCGTTGAGGGAAAAGTAAGGAAAAGGTTTTGAGTGGAAAAAAAGACAGAGAATGAGTGATGAGTGATGTAAGAATAATAAATTAGAAGGGTGGAGAATAAAACCTGGAGAAGTAGTGGGCTCCCTACAAAGTGGGTAGTCTCTCCCTGACAGAAAGCATCCAAACCCATCAAAGTTTCAGCTAGTGCTAAACTTTTGCAGCTCTTAAGCCTTGGGCCGTTTCAATCAACCAGATACTAGCTCCGCCAGAATTAGGGGCAAGGAGGAATTGTGCAAGAAAGCATAAACATAGAGCATATTGCTGGCAGCTTCGCCAAAGAACGTCACTTCTGTCTCCAATAACGAAAAATCGATTAACTAAACCGGGGATGTCTAGCTCCCCATCATGTGCCAAGGATCAAGCCTCATATGATGTTAACCCACACATCTGTCCCAAAGCTTGGGCATGACCAAAATGGGGCTTCGGTATGATTTCTTCGCTGCACCGGGACTCCATTAAAGCTCGAAATTCTTCGAATGTCAGACACATCTCTTGTGACCCAAATTGAAACACATGTGTGACCGGGTTCCAACATCAAACAGTGGTATGTAGGAATGGAAAGCAAAAGGAAGTGCGGCTTGGAGAAAAAAGGGCATTTAGGTTGAAACAGCGAAAATTCACCTTTTTTGAGCCGTCTAAAGTGGCTATCCAGTCTCAGAGCCTATTGTTGCATAATGCCTCCATCTTGAGAGCAAAATATCAAAAGATTTGTTGTTCCACTAGAAAAAGAGCAGGGAAACACCATTTATAGAAGATGAGCAGGAGCAGTGCATGATAGCTGGGTAGCACTGACCGACCTCACACTGAGGCCCGACCATGCCTTAGTGAAGCCCAACCTTGCATATTTAGGCCTGGCTAGGTCTTGATGATGACTCAGATCAGTGCAATTATGGAAAAAGCTGGTTTCTGTCTGGATGCGCTACAGCTTTGTTTTAAGTTAAGTTTTTTTTTTTTTTTGTTTATACCAAGTGTTTTTAGCATTTTTGAGTTATTTTCATTTCGTTTTTCTGTTATCGAGTTGTGTTTTACATTTTGACCGGTTATAAGTCATTATCCGATTCATGAATCAATTCAAGAACAAGCATTCACAGTTCTAAGGATTATGCTATTCATCACATGTAAATGCCATTCATCACATTGTGCAAAGAGATCATTCAACAAAAACTTGTTTTTTATAAACTAGCGGGTCCAACCACGGTCATTGTTTTACAAGGCAACAAAACAAAAGAAAAAATTTCAAATAAAACAAAAGGTCTATCCGGAGCTAGTCTTTAACTACATAGCAAAACGAAAGCAAAAAAAAAAAAACATCGTCATCCTCATCAATAACCCTTCATTGCCCTCTTACTCCTCGGTTGCGGAGAAGGTGCATCACTGTCGTCGCTAGGGCTGCTCGATTGCAAGTCGGCCTCCTCTCCCTCGTCCTCAGGGGTTGTGGACCCGTCGAAAGACTATTGGGAAGGTGAGTGTTGCCTTACTCGACCTCTCCCCCGATCAGCTCCTTCGCGGCCCCTTCTTCAACCCCGTCTTTGTCTACTGGCTGTGGAAGGTCTTGCAGGCACTGCTGGCGCCGACTCAAGCTGAAAAGAGGACAGATATCAGTATGAATTAACAGAGTGTACAGTATGCCAATAACAGTAAATCGCAGATAGAATGTACCTCGATCCCATGGGTGACTAAGGCAATCTGCCTTCTTCCGTACCATGAGGAGTAGTCTGTCGATCGTACGAAGGAGGTCATCATCGTAAGCTCGGGGGATCTGCAAAAAGAACAAAATTTAAGAAAGGTATAGACTAGCATAAAGGAATGTGTACCTGCTTGACGCCAGGAGCAACCACTAGTCTGCGGTCCCTTTCCTCGATGTGCTCAAGTGGGATCTGCTCGATCACTCCATTCGGACGCATGTACATCATCTTAGTGGGGATCACAGGAAATCTAGGAATGGGAGCAACGATAGGGGCACCTCTAGCAAGCACATCACCAGCAGCAACAGTAGCAGCAACAACCTCTAGCATAAAGGAATGTGTACCTGCTTGACGCCAGGAGCAACCACTAGCCTGCGGTCCCTCTCCTCGATGTGCTCAAGTGGGATTTGCTCGATCACTCCATCCGGACGCATGTACATCATCTTAGTGGGGATCACAGGAAATCTAGGAATGGGAGCAATGGCAGGGGCACCTCTAGCAGGCGCATCACTAGCAGCAGTAGTAGCAGTAACAACCTCTAGCATAGCTCGAGCCACGCCTGGGGTAAGAAGCGCCATCACCTGGGTATGTAAGAAGGTAGTGAAATCACCAGGCTCATGATGATGATCGCCATCCTCGCCCAACATCAGGAGGTTGATCTGAGGACCGTCCTGAGCACATCCACTACCCTCACAGCCAGGGGAGGCGGGTGTGGAATGTCGGGATCAGAAACGCCCTGCGTCTGGCGAATGAACCTCTCCCCCAGGTAGTATGCCTGGCCAAAGGGGCCCTCGAATAGAATCTGCATGGTGGAGGCATGCCATGCAGCGGTGTAGGTCATCCTCGACACTTGGGGAATGCTTGCCCAAGGGTGCCAGTTAACCTGCGAAATCAGTGCAGTGTTAGATCAGTGCAGTATGAGAAAATCAGTGCAGTGTTAGATCAGTGCAGCATAAGAATGGCAGTGCAATATCAGATGGCAGCCCAGTGTCAGATGTCAGTGCAGTGTCAAATATCAGTGCAGTATGAGAAGTCAGTATAGTATAAGAATGGCAGTGCGGTATAGAAACCAATAGTATGAGAATGACCGTGTAGTGTGGGAAACTGTGTAGTCTGTTTACAATATGTAATAGTTAAAGGGTGGTATTTTGTTACCTGGTCCGTAGTGATCGTGTCAAAGAAATAGTGGAGTAGGGGAAATCTCAATCTACGCGGCAACGTCGCTCAAATCGAAAGTTGTAGTACCGAGAGCGGGGTACTGACAACTCAATCGGCCTTATCGGGACCGGAGCCAGGGATGTGAAGTATGTGTAAAACCAGAGCGGTAAACAGAAAGATGGATGAAGTAAATAAGCAGAAAATAAATTGCAATGTAAATGAGCAGAAAATGCAAAATGAACAGAAAAGACAAGTGTGAGGCGTACCTCCCAAACCCTCCAATAGCCACGAGTAAATCCGCCTTGCGGCGGGAGATGGAACTCATATAGAGTTATGGAGACCAAGCGCCGCCCCAATTGTACTCTGATACCTGAGGGAGGTCCACCAGTGCCCCAGGTGATATAACCCATGGTATTTTCCTTGTTCACAAGTAGGGTAGTACCGAGGAAATACATAAAGAAGCGTTGGATGTACTGGGCAACCTTATCTGGAGTGGTGGGCTGAAAGTCGGAGAAGTACTTGAAGAACCAGTTGTACCTCACCATTACGTGGCTGGTAGTGTCTGAGATCGCTCCAAGAAGGTGGCGCTGTGCGGCTCTCCACTGCGTCATGTCTGGATCATACAGGATCAGACTGCCAATTCCAACCCGCAGGCCAGTGAGCATCGAAAAATCATACGGAGTTAGGGTCATCTCCCCGATTGACGAGAAGTGGAATGAATCGGTGGTGTCCCACTATCTCTCGACCAGAGCTCCGTACAAAAATGACTCGGCCCTCATTTGTATGAGCCCTGAGCAGAAAGGCCCAAAGCCAGCTGCGTCAACCGATGCGCGGACCTCTGCGGGTAGTCTCTCGTACCAGCGCAGGGGGCCGGATATGGATCCACAGCCACTAATCCTCCTAGCCACCACCTGTCAATGGGGAATATGTATGGTATTAATTGGTGATCTACTTGTGAAATTCAAGTTCGAGTGAAATTCAAAGAGTACAAAAACAAAGGAAAATGGTTTACCGTTGAGGCATCGGCGGATAAGTGCTCCATAAGCTCTCGTAACAAGACGTCCTTATCTATCCGGGGATGAGGCCCTTGAATCTCAAAATGCCACCTGGAGGTGGAACGTGTGTACGTGGCTGATAAGTGGCTGCATTGAATGGCCTGTCGCTAAGAGGAAGCAACATAGGGGGATCCTCAGCCTTCATATCCGCGCCTAAGGCGGCCCCGATGCCAATGGTGGGGTCCGAAATCGGAACTTCACCGCTAGCTAGAGGAAATAAAGAGAAAGTGAGAAAATGTGGGGGTTAAACCCTAGGAGAGAGAAAATGAGAGGAGAAAAGGAAAAACGCAAAAGTGAGTCCTCAAAAAGCTAAGAAAACTTGTGAGAAACAAAGCAAAACAATGAGAAACCCAAAAATTTGACCAAATCAAAATCCAATCGGTTCAAAATGTAGAGGAGATGAAGGGTTTTGAAGAAAAAGTGGTGAGGTTTGTTGGGAAACGCAATTAAAAGAGGAAATCTAGAGAGAGAGAGTGTGTAGAGAGGGAAAGAAGGGGGTTTCGGAGGTGAGGAAGTGAGGAAATAGGGTTTTGTTTTGTTTTAAACAAGTGAATCGCGAGAAAAGACTGAATCTGTGCTTGCTCATTGATGGGTTTGTAAGAAATTCTAACCTTTTCTTAAGGCTTTCCCATGACAGAGAAGGAAGAAAAGGAACAAATAGAGCTTGAACAACTTTGTTTGCACTGTTTTCACTTCAGAAACAAAACAGAGTTTTGTATAAAACTGGGGCACGACGGCCTTCTCTATGCCCGGCCGGACTTCATTGAGGGCAGGTCGACCCTCAAAGTTTAGTCAGCAGTGTACTTTTGCAAACAGAGGGCAGTGGCTGAGGTGAAACAGAGCAAGCTTGGGGCAGGCAGGGCTGTTCTTGAACATTGTGCATGTGCATGCATGCAATTCTTGCACATCCTTAATCACGTTATGATCATTGTAATTAATTAATTTTATGTTGTTTATTGTAATTGGTCTCATTAATTATTAATTGTTGTAATTATTCATTATTGTCTATTTTGTAATTGTTGTAATTAATTCGTTTAAATAGCTAGTTTATTTATTTCGGTTATCCTTGTTGTAATAGCATAGTTAGCTAGTTAATTAGCTTAGCCTATTTTATTCATTTGGTCTGGTTTTGTAATAATTAGTTTAATTTGAACTTTCAGACATTGATTCGCACCCTCCTACATGAGGGATCAAATGTTGTAACAATGTGTATGTCTTCCAGCCCTACGTCTTTCTCCCTTTTATTTATTCACTTACGATGGTTAGTAAAGGGCATCACGTTTCATTAGCATTCTCATGTTTTGCATCCATTTGTCTTGCATTCATACAAGGTTCTGCTCATCATGCTAACCTAATATCAATGTCCAAATTCATTTCTTGAATACGTGCTCTCTCGCATGTCTTGAATGAAATCATATTCCATGCTCATAGCCGAGCCTATAAAATACATATGTGTGTGTTGCATTAGCCATAATCGTATAAGTTAGGAACATGCATCTTTTGCTAACTCTTTCACCTTTTTGGCTCAAAGTACTGGGTGAGTAATTTTATGTTTTAGTATCTTGCATCGAATGTTTGTATGTCCATGTTCAAAGCATGAATTCCATAAGGTTAATTGCTTAAATGATATAAATTGTTTGAATGCCTATGGATGAAGGCTAGGTGCCTGAACTGGAATGGTTTGATTAAATGTCCATTTTAGCTCACTTTTTCAAGTGGCAAATTCACAAAACAATTTCAAAACAAAACATGAGATCAAATGTTCTAATTCTTGCAAACTAGTCTATATTTGTATGAGCATCACATAGTAAAGAATAGCTAATAAATCGGAAGAAGAGCATATAATGTGAATAAGAAACACATCATGATTAGTAGAGGCCGATCTTTGATCGAGCGAGTGAGGTGCTCAATTCATGACCTTCCCCTTTCGTACCTAAGTTCTCGAGCCGAGACACTTTAGTGATGACGGACTATTGGCCTTTGGCACGAGTCTCGGGTTTCATAAATTTCTCATAAATATTTAGGTGGCGACTCTTAAATCTGGCAAAGTAGTCCATTTTTGGCGTTTGATTCAAACATCAATTTTTCAAAAAGAGTTGTTGGATTTGGACTCTTTTTGTGTTTTCACTGTTTCACATTACACTTGTGAAATCAAATTCAGAACCACAAGTGGAGTCCGAATTGTAGGACTATTCACCTTCCAAAAGGAGCACGGAAAGTCAAACTACACCCTTCCTTAGCATTTTGCACACAAGAATATACACACAAACACCCATTCAGCTGAGAGGGGAAGAAGGGAAGAGAGTGAGCTTGGTGGAAGAAAGGAAATGAAAGGAAAGGAAGAGAAGGTCATGCTAGTTAACCAACTAGGTCTCAAGTATGGCACAACACAACTCTCTCTTTTATTTTCCCTTTTCAAGTATGTGTTATTAAAGGTTTAATATAATATTTTCAGATGTGTTGTAATGGTGTTTATATGTTCAAAGTTGATGAATTGGGCTTTGATCCTTTTTCTATTCATATTTCCTCTTAATAGATGCAAAACTACATTTTTCTTTCCATATCTCACATTTTTTTAAAGGCATACCACCACTATAAAAATTTGAGTTATTGATACATTATTTAGTATGTTTTCATCACAAAAGAAGTGGAAAATTTCCCTTAGTTGACCTATTTTCTCATAAATCTTCTTATTTTGAGTATTATGCATGAAAAATTTATTTTACAACCAACTTTCAAAAATGCTAAAAAAATGTAGAAAAATCTTATGGACCTAGGTTTTATGTCAAAATATTACTTAAGGAGTTATCTTTCAAGTAAAATCAGTTTCATTGAAAAGGAGTGAGCAGTTTGTAAGAACATCTGATTTTTATAACGGTTGACGAATCTAGACAATGCTGAAGTGTTTCTTAAATAACTAAAAATCTAGATAAGCTATTCCATTTCCGAAACATGTTCTGAAAACTAGATTAAATTCTCTATGAACCATAGGAAGGCCAAGTTCGGAAAAAAATAATCTGAAATAGCCTTTTTGATTTTAATATTTAAATAGTACTGAATCTGAAAATTCTGTTTGGCATTGGTATTTTATGCTCTTGTGTTCATGAATATGCTTCTTAATATTTGATCTTGTCTTGGTATGATATTGCATATGTCATGGGTGTGTACCTTTTATTTTAGCCCTTCGATGATGCTTACATCTATGCAAATTTACTCCTTTGTTACTTGCTTGTACTAACCAACTTAAAACGTTAATCTCAACAAAAAACTTAATGGGGTGGCTAATGGGGTTTCGATCACATGACTACTGTTATGAGATAAAGTTATGTTCAAATTGAATTTATAAGTGGGACGTGTTCTCCTTGGAAGTAAGGTCTTGCGCAAGCAGTTGTTTTGGAACCCTTGAACGGAGCGGTTGTATTCGGACCGTAGGTATTTTGGTGTAAGGAGGGATTTGGGCAAGGCCCATTATTACCATCTCTTTTGAGGCCTTGCGGTTGGCATTACGCGGTAGATAACCGTTGGTAGGCATCCGAGGTAAGTTCTGTAACAAAGAAGGAAAAAAGGGGACATTCCGAATAATCCGCGTCCGATTCTTGTGTTGGGGGACGAATTCTCTTTGGGGGATTTCTAGTTTACTAACAACTAACCTTGTAACCTTTGTTATTTTCTTGAATATCATGTTTCTTTCTCCATTGTTGTAATTGCCATTGTGTATTGAATTGGGAAAAAGGGACGGGGTGTGTATGCGTTTACTTGGCGTTCAAAACTTATGGTGCTTCATGCCAGGTATCGAAGAAACATACGAGGTTGACAAAGAGCCAGAGACATTTGAAGACTTATGTTTGCCTTAGAGAAAATTAGAAGCCATTTTGCTTATGAATTTGTTCATGCTTTTTGGAATGTAATTGACTAATTGTAGACACCCCATTTTTGACCGTCCTCAAGACTTGGACGTCATCGTTTGAACATTCGATGATCATCCATGCTTGTGTTCGTTTTGAGTTCCCGGAGGTCTCGGTCATGTGCCTTGCCTCAAGATCTCTTAACTTGTTTGTTTTGTGCTTGGTTGTGGACCAAGGACTTGTGGTTTTGCTTCTGAGGGTAGAGGGTGGCTTGTTGGCCATCTCCTCAACCCATCGGCTAAGGCATGGTGCCATCGGTCTTGTCTCTTTCCATCGGCCAAAAGTGGTGGCCGATCGGCACTTTGTTTGGTCGATCGGCCATATTTTTGAGTCGAGACCTTTCCATCTGTTTTTTGCAGATATTTTCTGCCAGCTGTGATAGCTGGTGGGCACAATTCTCATCCTCCATACACGTGTATGGATATTGCATTCAAATTCAAGCTTGTTGAACAAGCTTGAGAATTGAATTCTATAAGAAGGGAGCCTCCCCTCCCTTTCCAGAGGTTCTGAAAATTTGATATACAAGTTCTATATCTCTCTCTATATTCTCCCTCTCTCTCTATATTGTTGTGAGTTTGTGCTTGAAAGTGCATTTTGTTCATACTTTTGCACTAGAGCACCTAGTAGAACACCATCCTTTGGTTGCTGAGGTCCTTAGGAGTTGGTTTTAGAGTTCTTGGAGTGGTTTTGGTTAGAGAAAGTTGCTGGAGTTGTGTTCATGAAGGTGCTCTTCAAGGGTGAGTAAACTACCTTTTAATCCCCCATTTTGGCTCAAGCTTTTAGACCTACTTTCATATTGTTTTAAGCTTAACTCTAAACTACAAAAAGTTCTGATTTTTCATGCTTATGATGTTTGTTTAAGGTCACTTTTTGGTTAGGAGTAGTTTACCCCCTCTTAGGCCTTGTTTTGTGCCTTTCTTTTTGAGCTTTGGAACCATCTTGCTTTGACCTTCTCACAACTGAAATCCAAAGGATTTTCAGTGGTAGAGAAGTGGTTTTGGAGTCATTTATAGGAGAGGGACACCCCTCTCTCCTTGTCTCTCATTTGCTTGTATTTATGGCTCATAATGGTAGCATGTTTGCTTAGCATGTTTTGGCTTTATTTCAACAAGTATTTGGTGTTATTTGGCCATGCTATACCTCTGTTTTAAGTTGGTTTGATAGCCTCTTACGTGCATCATGCACTTGTCTTGTAATCATCTCATTTGCCTTAACATGCATCATGCATTTGGACTATCATGCTTGCATATTTTGGCTCAACTCAAAGGAACTTTTAGTCATGTTTTGCCATGTTTAAGCTCTGTTTGGTGTTGTTTTAGTCATGCATGCACTGTTTTATATAGCCTTTGTTCAATCCAACTTGTTAGCTTTGAGTGTCCAAGTCATTAACATGCATTACTTGGACCATTTTCATGATTTGGCATCATTTCATATGAGATTTCAGTCCATATAGTGTGGCCATGCATTCACATTTGTCATGCATTGGTAGGTTTGTGTTTTATGCCTTAAAAGTGGGTCATTGTGCATGCCTCCATGTTTAGGTCTTTGGGATGCCATCTAAGTGGGTTTTGGGCTTATTTTGACATGCCATAACTCTGATTTTCATTGGTTAAGTCATGCCATGTTTGATCTTAATAGGTGTAGTATAACACCCCCTGTTAGCCTTGCATGCCTCATGCCTTTTGGACTTTTGTTCTAGCTTGTTTTGGCCTTGGTCCATGCATGTTTTAGACTCACTTTGATATGCTTTAGGACTGTTTTGGTTTGCTTAGGCCATTGGCTTCATGTTTTGCATAGCCTAGTGTAAGTCCCTTTGCTATCTTCAAGTTTTGAGCCTCTTGCATGCCATACTTGTGTAGTTTGGATGGTTTGGCACCATTCCATGCATGATTTCAGAGCTCATAATGCTGGTCACATGTTCGTACTTTCCACTCTTTAAGTGCTCTTAAGAGTTGGTGTCTTGTTGCCTTGTTTATGAACCTAAGTGTGTACATGTTTGTATGTGCTTTCATGCCATTGTTTCATCATTTTGGCCACTGTTTTGGTATGGCTGAGGTCTATCCATTTTCAGTATAAGTCCATAGATCATGCGATTTGTGCGTTGCTGCATGCTTATTGCATTGCATGTTGTTGCATGCTTGTTGTTGGTATTGTTGTTGCATGCCTATTACATTGCATGTTTGTATGTTTAGGTTGCATTTTGCATGATTGCTAGTTTGCATTTTGTCACATGCTTGTTTAGGTTGCATTGTATTTGGCATGCTTGTTACCTTAGCCTTGTGTGCATGTTTGAGTCATATTGCATTTGGCATGCTTATGTTGCATTGCATAGCTTTCCCATATTGCATGCATTGCATTGTGTTTGGTTTGGGGTGTCAAACCAAACATGAGGAACGAGGGACGTTTCGTACTTGAAGTGACGAAACGTGCCTCAATTCTCGGTTGCCGACACTCTTGATCCAATATGATAGAGTGTGAGGCATTTGTGTGTTTTTGTGCATTCATTCCATATTGATGTGTGCAATTCGGCCTCTTTGGCCATCATGCATCGAAATGCATGATTGATGGCTCGAGAGTTGAACTCTGCACTCCTTTGAGTCTAAAACATGATAAGGGGTGTAGGTGCACAACATTTTCTTGCAAATGTATTGCCATGCCCTTGTTTGTCCTTTGCTGCAGCAAAAGGAGCAGTTTGCAAGAAGAGATGGCCGATCGGCTATCTTCAGTGCCGATCAGCTAACAATTTTTGGCCGATAGACTAAAAAGTGGTTGATGACCCCTTTCCCTTGGCCGATGACATCTCAGAGTGCCCATGAGGTGGTTCAGAAGCATCACAGAGGTTTTCACATTTTTCAGAGGTACAAAACAGTGCAAACAGAGGCAACATGAGGCATGGCAACGGGTTTCCGAGCGAGGCGATCGAGCATGCATACATCCCTCGTCACGAGGCCATTTCAGTGCTTTTGATAACTTAGAATAGTTATTTGCTTCAATTTGTTCTGTAATAATTAATTAGCTAGGTTAGTTGGTCAATTAGATGGTTTGTATTATTCATTCGGACCTTCCGTCGAGAGGGCGAATTTTGTAATAAGTGTGCGTGTGTGTGATGCATGTCTTCCAACCCCCATTTCTTTCTCCCTTTTACTTAACCGCTTACGATGGTTAGTTCTAGGTCATGTTTTGATTAGCATTCCTATGCTCGCATGTTTGCATCCATTTATTTGTATTGCATGCACCGGGCTCGGCGCATCATACTAACCGCATTGTATTTCAATTCCTACTTGAATACATGATTATCAAGTTGCATCTCACATGACATCTTAGAATAGCCGAGCCTATTTTAGTTGCATTTTTGCATGTGTTGCATTAGCCATCTTAACATGAACTAGGATCATGCATTGATTACTAACTAGTTATTGTTTTAGCTCGGAATACACTGTAAGTGTTTACGCTTTAGCATCTTGCATGAGTGTGAGTGCTGCCATGATAGCATGCTTGCCATGAGGCTAACTGCTTAAATGATATAACTTCCTGAATGCCTGTGGGTGAAGGTTGGATTACTTGAATTGGAACAATTCATCAAAATGCGAGTTTTAAGCCCACTTGAGAGTGGCAAAATCATGTTTTTTAAGCCCACCCAAGGGTGGCAAATCCACGTCTTAGCCTACTTGCGAGTAGCACCTTCAAACCATTTTCAAACAAACAAACATGAGATGCTTTGTTCCAACTTAGGCGATCTAGTCTATACTTATGTGTTGTGCGCATCACATAGTAATTCTAGCTAATAACCGGAATAAGAACACATGTGTTTTCAAAAATAAGATATCATGCTTAGTACAGGCCGATCTTTGATCGGGCAAGCGGGGGTGCTCATTGCATGACCTTCCCCTCTTGTACCCAAGTTCCCGAGCCGAGGCAACTTTGGTGATGACAAACACGTGGCCTTAGGCACGAGTCAGGGTTTCCTAAATTTCCCCCAAAACAAAAATATTTAGGTGGCGACTCTGTATCTAGCAAAGCAGTCCATGTTTGGCACTTCTTTATTAAAATCAGTTTTCCAAAACGATTTGTCGGATTTGGACTCTTTGGTGATTTATCGGTCTTGCATTGCACTTTGCGAGATTAGATTCAGAACCATGGCATTGAGTCCGAACTGTAGTAGCTAATGAACGAAAACGGATTTCCACGCCCATTCGCAGAGCAGAGCCGGGACATTCGGGCACGTCTACAGTTTCTGGCGACTCTGCTGGGGATTTAGAGAACTTGACTCGAACTCATGATATCTTGTTTTGACTACACTTATGTGTTCCTTCCACTAAAATTGATGACACAAGTCATGATATATTTTCGAAGAAGTAATTGTGTCGTCCGAGACTTCTAGCCCAGGCGGTTTTTCTTGTTCTTAAGGGTCCTACGAGGTAAAGGGAGATTGAGCGGATGGGCCACTATTCTGGTTCTTGTTATCAGAGGAGGAGGAGAGTTCTTCGTCAGTATATAAATTGTTGATATTAGTTTTGTGTATCCCTAATCTAATCTAGTCATCTTCCCTCCAAATGGAAAGACAACAATTTTGACATAACTCGTATTGTACAAAATTTCGACTTACAAGAAAAATATTATTTTCTGTCCATTTTTTTACTTCTTCATTTAAGAAAGGAAATGAATTAAAGGGGCTAGTACATAGGGGCCTCTCTCTTTTGTAATGATCCCTCGAAAATATTTTTAATTGGGGGTATTTTGTGACATAATCGATAGGACATCTTTTTTTGCACAGTGCAAAGAATTGTTCCTCTGTTTCTGCTTGTACAAGTATTCCCAGCCAGAGTTCGTCTCTATTCTTTAAAGGACTTTTCCCCTTGGATGAAAATTCTTCTCATTCTACGATGTCGCCCCTTTTTTGTATATACTGTCGACTTGTTGTTGGAGAATGGAGTTTTTCTATATTTGGATGATAAATCCTGCTGTTGGTTCCAATGAGATCAAAAAATCTTGGGTTGGAGGTTTGGATCTTCTTCGTGTGGCGAACCATAGCATGAATGTGAGGGTTTCTATCTTTGTGGAGCTCCCTTGCAACAAGTATGTAGTATGGCTAACATGCTAGTTGGAGAAAGGATTGGAGGAGTTCCAAGAGTTGTTCTTTTGGACAAGGGCATTGTGGGTAGGTGAGGAAAACATTTTTGGCAAGGAAACAGAAAGAGGCTTGGCGAGGCATTTCGTAGCGGTAAATAGTGAACTCACACCAGTCGTACAAGGCCTCCCTATTAGTTAAAAAAACTCAGTGTGAATGGTATGAGTGGTGTGACTGGGGGAGGCGATGTATTAATATTACCAGCACCCTCCTCCCCTCTCGCTGATCTAGGCTGTCCATTGTTGTACTTATGGACACATATATGGATGGGGTTGAAAGAAAGTCACACCCTGGCCCAGGTGTGAGTGGTGTGAGTACTTTTGATTCCTTTACCAGATAGTGCTATACACGTGTCACTTTTCTGGTGGATTGCGTGGTTGTAAAGTAAATATTCTTGCAGAATGATAGACATAAAGCAAAGGCGAGAAAATAAATGTGTTTGAATTATTTTGAATGGGGAATCTTCATACTTAATCACGGGGCAGTTTTGTTATTTATTTGGTACCAAAACACATTTGATGGTATAGAGGAATATGCTTTTGTAGTGAGATAGCTACTGTAGTGAAGTTGTTTTCTGATACCTTGTTTCGTCCCTCATTTTCAGTCTTTTTTTGTTGTTGATTATTTTGGTATACAATGTTGTACTCCTTAGAAGAGTATCTCGAGAATTACAGGCAGTTCACTCAAATGTGTGTAGATCGTTTTTTGACGTGGCAAATAGGACTGTGGGAAAAGAGGCGGTGGTCAGCTCCGATGAAGTTTGTTTGTGGATACGAGGAGCAAAGGGAAAAGAAACTACGCTTGCAGACTATCATTACCATCTAACCTCCAATCATAAACATTTACTCTGACCAACCCACTGGTATTGGGTGCGCAAAGGTGGGAATATTTTATCAATATTTTATCAACTCTTTTGTTTGTATCTTAAACTCAACTGAGAAAATAAATTAGGCAAAGCAAGTTCAATACAACTGAAATCACTTGCTGAAACACCTTCAACAACACCAGTTTTTATATCGTCCACCTCCATTCAAAACCTGAACATTACAAATAAAAATACATAAATTATAATTCTAAACAGTCTTAAAGTACATTTGACTCCTTAACGCAATTTTGCATTCTTTTCCACTAACAGTAGCAGCCACTAAATATATGACACCCTTCTGAATACTTCGAACATTTCTTAACAACATATTTTTGTAGTCCGTCCAAACATCAACTGAGAAGAATCGATCCATAACTTCTATCTAGTGACGAACGTACTCTTTGTCCTTGCCCCCAGTGAGCTTGAATCTCATTTTCTTTAGCATCCAAAACCAGTCGGACTGGTTAGGATCAACAATCCAGGTCTTAGGTTTACCCTCCCCAACTCCAATAAATATCTTGTCAGGTGTGGGGACGGAATCTGACGGACTATTATCACTTATGACAAAAAACAATATGTGGTGGACCACAGCTTCGTCTTTAACATCTTGTCCCAATTGAACATTCCCAATTAATTTTATACCCTTAACCCCGATCTTGTCTGATTGACAGTTATATCTCTTATTATCCAACTTAATACCATTAAGCAATCTTGCCACACCTTCATTATCAAATTTAACGTCCCTCAATTGTTCATCGTACAGTTGTAACTTCCTTACTCCCCTCTTAGTCTTCTTAATATATCGGGGAATATTCTGAACATACCTTCTGCGAATGTACGCCGCCTTGAAAGGTGCACGACCACGGTAACTACGCTTATATCCACTGGCTGCTGGTGTCCTTGATCGGCAGTATGCAAGGGGAGTCTGATACTGGTTGCTTATACCTCATTTCATTTTTTATAAAAACACTCCAAATCTTTTATCATACAAATTCTGCAGATTCTCTTACCTCTACTAACCCTTCTGTTCAGACACCTTAGCTTTGATATTTTTTCCCTCTGCTCCTCGTACCTACGAACAAACTTTGCCGGAGCTGACCGCCGCCTCTCTTCAAATAGTCCTATTTGCCACGTCAAAAAATGATCTACACACATTTGAGTGAACTGTCCGTAATTCTCGGGATATTCTTCTAAGGAGTACAACATTGTATACCAAAACAATCAACAAAAAAATAAGATTGAAAAGGAGGAACGAAACAAGATACCAGAAAACAATGTCACCATAATAGCTATCTCACTGCAAAAGCATATTCCTCTCTTCCATAAAATGTTTTCTGGTACCAAATATATAGCGAAATTGGACCACGTGATTAAGTACAAAGATTGCCCATTCAAAATAATTCAAACACATTTATTTTCTTGCCTTTGCTTTATGTCTATCATTCTGTAAGAATATTTACTTTACAACCACGTAAACCACCAGAAAAGTGACGTGTGTATAGTACTATTTGGCAAAGGAATCAAAAGTACTCATACCACTCACACTTGGGCTCGGGTGTGACTTCCTTTTAATCCCATCCATACACGTGTCCATAAGTACAACAATGGACGGCCCAGATCAGCAGAAGGGGGGGCGCTAGTAATATTAATACAGCACCCTCCCAATCACACCACTCACACCATTCACACTAGGTTTTTTAACTAATAGGGAGGCCTTGTACGGCTGGTGTGAGTTCATTATTTGCCACTACAAAATGCCTTACCAAGCCTCTTTCTGTTTCTATGCCAAGAATGGTTTCCTCACCTACCCACAATGCCCTTGTCCAAAAGAACAACTCTTGGAACTCCTTCAATCCCTTCTCCAACTAGCATGTCAGCCATACTACATGCTTGTCGCAAGGGAGCTCCACGAAGATAGAAACCCTCACCTTCATGCCATGGTTCAATGTACGAAGAAGATCCAAACTTCCAACCTGAGATTTTTCGATCTCACTAGAACCAATGGCAGGATTTATCATCCAAATATAGAAAAACTCCATTCTCCAACAGCAAGTTGACAGTATATACAGAAAGGAGACGACATCGTAGAATGGGGAGAATTTTCATTGAAGGGGAAAAGTCCTTCGAAGAACAAAGACGAACTCTGGCGGGGAATACTTGCAGAAGCAGAAACGGAGGAACAATTCTTTGCACTGTGCAAAAAAGATGTCCTACCATTATGTCACAAAATACCCCAATTAAAATTTTCGAGAGATCATTACAAAAGAGAGGCCCCCATGTACTAGCCCCTTTAATTCATTTCCTTTTAAATGAAGAAGTAAAAAATGGGTAGAAAATAATATTTTGTTTGTAAGTTGAAATTTTGTACAATACGAGTTATGTCAAAATTGTTGTCTCTCCTTCGGAGGGAAGACGACTGATTAGATTAGGGATACACAAAAATAATATCAACAATTTATATACTGACGAAGAACTCTCATCCTCCTCTGATAAAAAGAAACAGAACAGCGGCCCATCTGCCCAATCTCCATCTACCTCGAAGGACCTCAAGAATAGGAAAAATTGCCTGGGCCAGAAGTCTCGGACGACACAATTACTTCTTTGGCAGAATAAGGTTCAAGGACTACGATCAAGATGCCATCTACAACGTCATAGCGACACCAAATACTCGACAATCCCTACTGAACTAATGAAAAAATTAGTAGGCTGCCAGAGAGACTTCCATGTATTTGTTAAATTCCAACCAGATCTCACTATTAGAGGAGGAATTCCTTGTATTATATTAACTAATGGGGACAGTAATTGGTTAGATGCAATGTCCCCAAAAATGAGAGAATGGTTTGATGTTAATGTAACCGCTGTCTTGATTAATGAAAAATTTTATTAGTTTTATTTATGAAACCGCTCAAACTTTTATTTACTTACTACATTTCCCTTATCATCAACTATTACATATTGAGTCACATCACCACTTTTTACACTCATTATTACATTTCGTAAAATATCAAAAAATTCTACTAGATCCATAACAACTGATCCTCTATGATCAACTTCTTCTTTGCTAACACCAACCTCCGAAATTGATGGACCAGGATCAATATCACTAGTTCCATCACCACCTCTGCGTAAATCAATCTCAGACAAATGCAATTGTTAGGCATGGGGATGGAATCTGACGGATTATTATCACTTATGACGAAAAACAATATATGGTAGACCACAGCTTTGTCTTTAGCATCTTGTCCCAATTGAACATTCCTAATTAATTTTATACCCTTAACCACGATCTTGTCTGATTGACGATCACATCTCTTATTACCCAACTCAATACCATTAAGCAATCTCACCACACCTTTATTATCAAATTTAACGTCCCTTAATTGTTCATCATACAGTTGTAACTTCCTTACTCCCCTCTTAGTCTTCTTAATAAATCGGGGAATATTCTAAACATGTCGTCTGCGAATGTACGCCGCCTTAAAAGGTGTATGAGGGACAAACAAGGTACCAGAAAACAATTTCACCACAATAGCTATCCCACCACCGAGATGAAAGGCTAGAAACTTGTGATTTAAAGCTACCAAAAGTAGAGGGGTTAACCACCCTTGCTTGAACCTTATTCCATAAGCTTTTATCCTTGTGTTTCCCACTTGTTTCTCTACTTTTAGCTACTGATTTTCAGAGTTTTCAGAGGCTAAAACATGTGGTTTTACAGTCCAAAAAGTGGAGGGGTTAGCCACCCTTCTTAGGCTTGCCTACTAACCTAGTTCTCTTTAATTTTTGCTCACATTTTCTGGCTTTTCAAACTACCTTTTCAGCACTCTTTTTATGAGTTTTGGGACTGTTTTGATGTGTTTACTTCATTTATGCTTTGAATTTGCGTTGTTGTAAGTCCTCATAGGTTTGGTGGTTTAGGCGTTAGACACCAATTTATTTGAGTTGATAACTTTTATTTCATAATCTTCATACATATACTCACACTTGTAATAATCGTTTCTGCAACGTCCCTCCTTTATTGGTTTTCGTTCTTTTTTTTTAAAGAGTTGTTTTAAACAATTGATTGTTGTTCAAGGTATGAAAAAGAGACCTTCCATGCTTAATGGTTTAATCTCTTTGGAGGTTCATTACCAGGCATTACATCTCTTTCATGCTAAGTGCAACTTCTCGTTTGACACTTCTTTTCATTAGTGAACTTAATTATCACTTTTGGAGAAAATGAATAAAGAATGGTAAGGTAATGTAAAAGGGGTTAAAATTGGACTAAAAAAAAGTAAAAAGAGTAATAAAATCAAGTCGGGTTCAATCGAACATTAATTGAACCTATTGCATCTTGTCTCATTATGTACTCTCTAGTGACATTTAATGGTTCAAGGAAGCAATGTCTACCACTTCCCTTGAGGTAACTCCATGATAGGGGAGAGGTTTTGTTAGTATTTCATTTCTATTCATTGAGCTTTTGTCCTATCAGTTCATAGATCATCATGACCTTGCAACAATTGATGATTTGTGAATCGGGTCTACTCATCCCTTGATCAGTTTCATGATAAGGAGAGGCAGAAAGGACAAACATCCCCTGGAAACACTCTGTTTTTGCTCTGTTTCTTTTCTGTGGCAGCAGGGTAGACCCTCAAAATAGTAGCTGGCCAACCACCCTTCTAGCTAGCCGATCACTTTTCAAGGCTGGCCAGCCACCCCATTTTGTGCAAGCAGTGCCATTTTCATGGCAGAACAGAGCAGAGACTAGGGCAAAAATAGATTAATTTTCTGATTGCAAACAGAATAGTTTCTGGCAACGAAAAATAGAGGTTTTCGGGCGAATATTCTCGTTCGTATGCAGGTGAACCTTCGCTTCCCGTGGCCCGTTAAATTAATGCTTAAATAGTAGTTTGTTGTACCTAATTAGTAGCTTCATTCAAAGCTTGTAATTAGTTAGTTAATTTGGCATTGTAATAATTAGTATAAACATTTGGACATTCAGATCCTCTTGTACAAGGGCACACTTGTAATATTTGTATATGTCTTCCAATCCCTATTCTTTATCCCTTTTATTTACTTGCTTACGATGGTTGCATTTATGTTTTGATTTCATAACATTAGCATGACTTGTATCCATCTTTGCATGCGTTTGGTTTGGTGTATCATTCTAACCTTGTGGTTGTTTCTTATTTACTTGAATATGTGTGTTACTGCATGCTATCAAATTGATTCATATGCCATGTTAAATATACCGAACCTCATAGTTGCATTTTGTATGTGTTGCATTAGGCACTTACATATTAGAGCATGCATTTTTCTAACTATCTTCTTCTATTTTGGCTTGCCTCGGTTGAGTAATAGGTGAGCATTTTCGCTTTAGCATATTGCATGTATGCTTTGTGTTGCCATATCAAGCATATTTACCATGAGGCTAAGTGCTTAGTTGATCTATCTCTTGAATGCTGGTGGATGAAGGTTTTTCCCCTTAAATTGGGATAATTTGATACATGTACATGTGAGCTTACCTTTTTAAGTTGCTCATGTTCGAAGCACTTTTTCAAAACAAACATAAAATCAAAACGTTCAAAAATGGGTGAAATAGTCTATATTTGTGTGTCTCACATAGTAATGTTACCATAAATAATCGGAACATAAGCATATATTGTCTATAAAAATCACATCATGATTAGTAGAGGCCGATCTTTGATCAAGTGAGTGGGGTGCTCAATTTCTGACCTTCCCCTCTCATAATAAGTTCTCAAATCGAAACACTTTGGTGATGACGGACAAGTGGCATTTGGCACGAGTTGTGGGTTTCCTAAATTTTGCAAAACTATTTAGGTGGCAACTCTGAAATTTGGCAATGCAATTCATTTTCAGCATTTTCGATGATAAATGGATTTTCTAAAGATTTGCCGGATTTGGGCTCATTTGTGTTTATTTGTTTCGCATTGCACTTGTGAAACCAGATTTAGAACCACGGGAGTCCGAACTATAAGGCTAATCGTATCCGAGGAGGCTAAACCCCTTCGAGGAGCATGAAAAGCAAGCTACAGTTTCTAGCAACTCTACTGGGGATCTTAGAGAACTTGACTTGAACTTCATGATGTGAAATTTTATCTACAAATATATGTTCATTGCATTGTATTTGCATTGTTACTCTAAGTCACTGTGTTTTCTATCTGCTATTCCTGGACGGCTTGCCTAAAAAGCTTGCCAAAAGGCTGGCCGGTCGTGGGCTCTACCATGTTGGAGACACAACCCTTGGATCTGGATTACTGCTATACCGCTTGATCCTCCTTTCACTTCTCAGTGTTAGGTGTGAAAAGTATATTAGGTAATCTTGCAAAGGCACCCTTTTGCACCATTTGGCCTAGCTGCATATAGTAAAGCCATAGTGACTGTTCCAACTTAGCACAAGATGCTCACCTTTATACAGGATTTTGTAAAAACTGCTTACTTGAAGTAGTGAAACCCTAGATCATGTCAACATCTGGGACAGGGTAACCCTACCCCTTTATAGGGGTGTTTTGGCTCTCTTTACCTGGTGTGTGCTTTACAGTGAAACTGTACAGGAATGCATCATATCAGTGGTACAAGTTGATATTAGTTTTCGAGGGTAGAGTTTAGTGGGACATATAGTGCTTCAGCTATGATTATATCTATTGCAAATTAGGCCGAAGTGCTGTCCGATTTTGATTATTGTTTTCTTTTCCTTTATTTCTTTTTGCTAGGTAGTTTGCAATCATAGCTTCAGACAGACCTGATATCCCCCAAGTTTTGTAGACTCGCTCTGGTAGACTTTGCAAAACTTGAGATCTTGTTGTGGTCAACTAGTGTTAGTCTCTCCCCTACCAGTTGTTCGACGGAGAAGAAACCGAGAATTATCATCACCGCACAGATCACTCAGCAATCACCTGTCCATTCTCACCACTCAGCTCACCAATAGTTAACTCTCCAGGCCCGTAATGGCACACAGTAATCCAGAAGAGGTTGCTGCTATGATGGCAGCTTTTCTAGAGAATATGGATACGTCGAATCAAAGTATAGCCTCAGGCTGAAACTATCGTTGAAATGCGACGCCCATCTAGGGCATCTACATCTATTGTACATCCAGTCCTGACTGCCCAGCCAAATCCTGATCTACCTCCACCAGTTGAAAACTCTCAGGTCCCGGATCCTCAAAAGATATTTGCATAGGCTCCAATTTACAAGCCTCTAGCACAGCCCCACGGGTGGCTTCTTCTCTTCGACATCAATGACATTGATCTAGCTATGATCAAGATTGCCAGGCTAGAGAAGGCTCTCAAAAAATCCTAAGGCTTCAATTCCATCCTGGATATTGAAGACGGTTATACCAAGGCCTCTGTCAGATTGCCTGAAAAGTTTAAGATACCTCACATCGATAGATTTGATGGTAGTGGGGATCCTATTGTTTATGCCGTCTTTTCTCGATATCCTGAGACCAATGGGCCTATCTCGGGCTTAAAAACTGTCTTGTTCGGAAGAACTTTATCAGACGTGGCAGTTATCTAGTATGCTAAGCTGGATAAACAGAATTTGGAAGAACTGTCTGAGGGGTTTGTTAATCAATACTCATACAACACTCAGATAGAAGTAACAATCAGTGAGTTGGAAGCGACCACTCAGAATCCGAAGGAACCTTTCATTGATTTGTTGCAAGATGGAGGGCAAAGGCAGCCAGAATGACGAACAGGCACTGAAAGGGAACAAATCCGGTTGGTAGTTCAAAATCTCGAGCCGGATATGTTACAAAGGATGATAGTGGCGCCACTATCTACATTTGCTTATTTGTATGAGTTGGGGGTCAAATTGAAAGTGCATTTAAGAAAGGCATCATTCAGAGAACCAGCGAACCAGCAAAAATGCCATTTATTAGGAGTACCAATGCTAGCAATAGAATTATTCCTCGGCCTGCCGAGATCAACACCGTCACCACAGCGGCCAAAATGGCCGATTCCTTCGCCGCTACAACCTCACAACCCACCAGCCCAAACCGAAACCAAATGACCTTTACCCCCCTTCATATGAGCCCAACCCGTACCCTTAAACTCTTGATGGATAAAGGGCACCTTAAACTCCTCGACCCTCTACCTCTCTCTATTCCACTCCCACCTAGACACGATCCCACCTAATACTGCATTTTTCATTAATAGCATAGTCATCCCACCAATCGTTGCTATCGCCTACGTCATGAGATCCAAGATCTCATCGACAATAAAATCATAGCCCCACCTTCCAAACCAAATG
Organism: Camellia japonica; assembly: GCA_030407325.1. Lineage (NCBI taxonomy): Eukaryota > Viridiplantae > Streptophyta > Magnoliopsida > Ericales > Theaceae > Camellia > Camellia japonica. Next base: position 93,028,320 of record JAPPVO010000029.1, read on the forward strand.
TGACCACCAACCCACTTCCCGCCCATAACCAAGTCTCCCCACCCAAAAACATCAACCTTATCCATATACTACCGCCCACCTTTAACCACAGCGCATATATCACCCTATCACATCTATCTAAGCCTGAGGTGGTTATTCCAGAAATCACGAATATATGCATGATGAATATAATGCCCAAAACCTAATCAAGGCCCGTGGTGGCGAAAGCAGAAGAGAAGAGGAAGACATCGGAGAAAGGTTTGTCTGACACCCAAGTTATAGAGAAGCGGGCCTCACTCGTCGAAGAGTATGACCCCAGTCGGTACATTGTGGTTACTGACCAGCCAAAGCTCGTAATCATACTGCCAGATTCCCTCAACATCAATGCCATTGGAGAAAATAAACCGGGGTAGAATCTGAATAATTGGCCGCAACAAGGCCTTGATGACCTGGCAAAACTAGAGGAAGACCTGGAGAACCTCTACTTCTTTGAAAAAGAGGAGGTGAGCAATGTTCAGATCGGTTGGTGGGATCCAAGCTAGCCTGAATCTAGCAACGGGTGCTTGAGTAACTGTAGACGCGCCCCGAGGGCCTTGCTACTACAGTTCGGACTCAAATGTCACGGTTCTGAATCTAATCCCACAAAGTGCAATGCGAGACCGATAAATCACCAAAGAGTCCAAATCCGGCAAATCGTTTTGGAAAACTGATTTTTAAGAAAGTAGTGCCAAACATGGACTGTTTTGCCAGATACAGAGTCGCCACCTAAATATTTTGTTTTGGGGGAATTTAGGAAACCCTAACTCGTTGCCTAAGGCCATGTGTCCGTCATTACCAAAGTTGCCTCGGCTCGGGAACTTGGGTACGATTGGGGAAGGTCATCTATGAGCACCCCGCTCGCCCGATTCGAAGATCGGCCTGTACTAAACATGATATCTTGTTTTTGAAAATACATGCGTTCTTATTCCGATTAATTAGCTAGAATTTACTATGTGATGCGCACAATACACAAGTATAGACTAGATCGCCTAATTTGGAACAAAGCATCGCATATCCGTTTGTTTGGAAATGGTTTGAAGTTTGCTACTCGCAAGTAGGCTAAAACATAGATTTTAATGAATTGTCCCAATTCAAGTAATCCAACCTTCACCCACAGGCATTCAGGCAGTTATATCATATAAGCACTTGGCCTCATGGCAAGCATGCTGTCATGTTAACACTCACATACATGCAAGATGCTAAAGCGTAAACACTCACAGTGTACTCCGAGCCAAAACAAAGAACATGTTAGTAATCAAATGTATGATCCAAGTCCATGTTAAGATGGCTAATGCATCGCAGGCGAAATGCAACTAGAATAGGCTCGGCTAATCTAAAATGGCATGTGAGATGCGACAATTCGATACATGTATTCAACTTAGAATTGAAATATAATGAAGTTAGTATGATGCGCTGAGCCCAGTGCATGCAATACAGATGAATGATGTAAACATGCATAGCATAAGGATGCTAACAGAAACGTGCCCTAGAACTAACCATCGTAAGCGGTTAAGTAAAAGGGAAAAAGAAGTGGAGGTTAGAAGACATGTATCACATACACGCACGCTTATTACACAATTGCGCCTCTTTCGACGGAGGGACCGAAAGAATAATACAAATTAACTAACTAACGAGCTAATTAATTATTACACAACACTTAACTAATTAAACAAATTAATTAAGCTACTAAAGCAGTAAAACAGCCTCGGGAAGAGAGACGCATGCATGCTTGGTCGGCTTCGCTCGGAAATCCATTGCCATGTCATGTTGCCTCTGTTTACACTGCTCTGCACCTCTGAAAACTGTGCAAGCCTCAAGGATGCTTCTGAATCACCTTTTGAGCATTGTGGGATGTCACCGGCTGAAAGTCAAGGCCACCGGCCAAGAGGAACTGGTCATCGACCATTTGTGGGGATCTCGGCCATCAATACATAGCCGGCCGGCACTGAAGGTGGCCGACCGGCCATATCTTCCTGCAGAATCCTGTTTTTGCTGCAACAGAGGACAGACATAGCATGGCAATGCATTTTCAAGGCAATGTTTGCACCACCACCCTCCTTATCATGTTTGAGACTCAAAGGAGTATGGTTCTCGACCCTTGGGCCATCAATCACGCATTTCAATGCATGATGGCCAAATGAGCCAAGTGTGCATTTTAATGTCAAATGAAATGAACACAAAACACATGAAGGACCCCAACCTCTATCATGGTTTATCAAGAGGCAAGGGATGTGAACATGCAAGCAAAACTAGTGCAACATGGGCATGTTAATGACAATGCCATACAAGGCTAAGCATGCCAAATGCAATGCAACTTAGACAAGCATGCAAAATGCAACATGGACATTCAAGCATGTAAGACAAACATGTGACAACATGTAAAGGGATAAGATATGCAAACATGCAGAGCTACTTAACAAAAGCATGCCAAATGCAATACCACTTAAACATGCAACAACATGTTATAGACTAAATATGCAACAAGGCACAATTGAACTAGCATGTTACAACATGCAATTTACCAAATATGCAACAAGGGCATGAAATACACATACAAACATGCATGCTAATGGTCCATTCCTTTAAGCATAGTAAAGCAACTCTTAAGCACACTTAAAAGAGGATAAACATGGACATGTGACAAACATGTTGAGCTCTGAAATCATGTTAGGGAGGATGCCAAATCAACCAAAATACACGAGCAAGCATGCAAGAAAGCTTAAGGCTTGAAACTAGTGAAGGGCTCGAACCAAGGCTACATGAAACAAGCCCAAAGGCCAAGGGACTAAAACAGTCCAAGGTAGGTCTAAACAAGACCAAAAGTGAGCTCAACACTAGCCAACACAAGCTAGAACATAATGCCAAAACACGAGGCATGCAAGCCACAAAAGAGGTGTTATACTACACCTAACACAACCAAACATGATGATTTAAGCAACCAAAATCAGAGTTATGGCATGTCAAAGTAAGCCCAAAAACTCACTTAGATGGCATCCCAAATGCCTAAGCATGGTGACGTACATGATGACACATTAATGAGGCATAACATACCGACTCTTTAAAGCATTAAGGAAGTTACAAGTGCAAGCATATGAACATACTATATGGACTGAAATAGCATAACCAGTGACGCCAAACCACTGAAATGGTCAAAATAGAGCATGCTAATGACTTGAGCCCCCAAAGCTAACAAGCTAGATTGCATGGTAGCTATACAAAACAATGCAAGCATGACCAAGAAGACCAAAATCAGAGCTTAAGCATGTCACAACATGGCTAAAAGCTTCATGGAGGTGAACCAAAATCATGCTAAAAAGACATGTTACGACATGGTGCATGTTAAGGCAAATCATGGGATTACAAGACAAGTATACAAAGCATGCATGGTACGTCTAAACCAAGTTAAAATAGTGCTATATCATAGCAAAACAAAGCCTAATATATACTGAAATGAAGCTAAAACAAGCTAAGCCCACATGCTACAAACATAAGCCATTTATGTAAGCATTAAAGACAACACGAAGAGGGGATGACCCTCTCCTATTTAAGTTGCCAAAACCATCTCTCCACCACTGAAAATCCTCTAGATTTCAGTGGTAGAGAGGTCATGCAAAGCTAAGAACAATGGCCAAAAGGGATGGCCTAAAACAAGGCCTAAAACAAGGCCTAACAAGGCCTAAAAGGGAGAAACGACCCCAACCTCAAAATGACCTTAAACAAAGTTCTAAAGAAAGAAAAATCAGAACTTTTATCAGTTATAAACTAAGCTCAAAACAATAAGCAAGAAGGGTTAAAAGCTTAAGCAAGAAAGGGGTATCTAAGCAAGTTCGCTCACCCTTGTAGAACTTCTTCAAGAACAAGGCTCCAGTAGGTTCCTCTGACCAAAACCAGTCCAATAACTCTGAAGTCAACCTCAAAGGACCTCAGCCCCAAGAGGATGTGTTCTAGTGTTGTTTGTGTACAATAGTAAGACAAAACAACACTTTTGAGCACAAAATTGGATCAAACAAGGGAGTATAGATACAAAACTATATCTCACTCTCCCAACCTAATTTTTCTGAACCCTGGAGGAGGAGGAGGGCTCCCTCTTTATAGAAGTTCAAATTCTAAAAGCTTCCAAGAGAAGCTAAGCAAAGGGCAAATCCCTCCATACACGTGTATGGAGGGGGTGAATTGTGGATGCCAGCTGCACCAGCTGGCACAAAATATCTGCATAAGCAGATGAACAGGGTTCGGCCACCAAAAATGCCGATCGACCAACATAAGTGCCGACTGACCAAATATAGTGCCGATCGGCCAACACTCTTGGCGATGGCAAGAAAAAGGGGCCGATGGCCTCATACCCTGGCCGGTGGTTGAGGGATGGCAAACAAGCCACCCTCTTCCCTTAGAAGCAAAACACAAGTGTTGGTCCACAACCAAGCACAAAACAGACAAGTTGAGAGATCTTGAGCAAGGCGTGTAGCCGAGACCTTCAGAACTCAAAACGAACACGAGCATGGATGATCATCGAGTGTTCAAACGATGACGTCCAAGTCTTGAGGATGGTCAAAAATGGGGTGTCTACAGTTGCCCCTCTTTGACAGAACTTGAAAGTCACACAGTGACGGAGTGAATGTCAAAGCCCAAAGACGACCCATTTTTGACAAGGCCGAAGACTTAGACAAGCATGCAAGATAGCAAGATATGTGCCCGAAGGCAGGGACAAGATGCAAGTGACATGCACGATGTCGTTCATAACTTATGATCATGCAAAGAAAGCTGTAATTAAGCATTTATGCAAAACAAATGCAACAATTTAAGCAAGCGAATAAGAGATAACGGTCCTACACATTCCAACAAAATGGGTGTAAGAAAATTATGCAATTCTTACTGCACCTTACACAGAGAAGATTAAAAGCAACTACTGAGGACACTCAGAGTCTTAAACACAACATCGCTCAACGTATCAAACGCAAGAGAGGCAAAAGAGTATCTCTCAGCGTGGCACACGCATGAGAGGAAAGGAAGCATCTCTCAGCGTGGCACATGCATGAGAGGAAGGAGAGCATCTCTCGGCGTGGCACACGCGTGAGAGAAAAGAGAGCAATAAAGCACAATGCACATAACAGTGCGAATACGTCCAAACGCGGCACGCGAGTGAAGAAAGGTTGCGCAAAAAAGCGCGATGCACATAACAGTGCGGGTACGTCCAAACGCGGCACGCGAGTAGAGAAAGGTTGCGCAAGAAAGCGCGATGCACATAACAGTGCGGGTACGTCCAAACGCGGCACGCGAGTGGAGAAAGATTGCGCAAGAAAGCGCGATGCACATAACAGTGCGGGTACGTCCAAACGCGGCACGCGAGTGGAGAAGGGTTACGTCCAAATGCGGCACACGAGTGGAGAAAGGGGGTTATGTCCAAACGCAGCACGTGAGTGGAGAAGGGTTACGTCCAAACGCGGCACGCGAGTGGAGAAGGGTTACCTCCAAACGCGACACGCGAGTGGAGAAGGGTTACGTCCAAACGCGGCATGCGAGTGGAGAAGGGGTTACGTCCAAACGTAGCACACGAGTGGAGAAGGGTTTACGTCCAAACGCGGCACGCGAGTGGAGAAGGGGTACGTCCAAACGCGGCACATGAGTGGAGAAGGGGTTATGTCCAAACGTGGCACGTGAGTGGACAAGGGTTTAAGTCCAAATGTGGCACGCGAGTGGAGAATGGGTACGTCCAAATGCGACACGCGAGTGGAGAAGGGCTACATCCAAACGCGGCTCGCGAGTGGAGAAGGGGTTAACAGTTAAACTGAATTGGGACTTCCCTCGAATGAACCAAACATACAATATCATGCCTGTCTGGTTTGTCTGGTCGCGCCAGCTTCAAATGAACCGTACATACAATATCGTGCCTGCAAAAGAAAGAAACTTAACAGGTACAATTTTGTTAGAAACATGCATAACAATGCAATTTAAAGCTGCGTGACAACGTGAGTAAAGTGTGCATAACAATGCAGGTAGAACATGCGAAACAACGCGAGTTAAAGACGTACATAGCAATGTAAATAACGAACATAACAACGCAAGTTAAGGGTATGCGAAACAACGCAAGTTAGAGAAGTTTGCAAAATAATGCAAGTTAGATGAGTTTGAGGGGCGCAAGACAACGCACATAACGAACAAAACAATGCCAGTTACAGGGAATGCAAGACAGTGCGAATGAAATATGCAACAATGCGAGAGATTGAAATGCATGACAATGCAGATGAAAGATGCATGACAATGCGAGTTGTTGAAATGTATGACAATGCAAACGAACTAAAATGCATGACAATGCAAATGAAAGATGCATGACAATGCGAGATTTTGAAATGCATGGCAATGTAAATGAAAGATGCATGACAATGCATGTTGTTGAAGGTGCATGACAATGCGAGATGAACTGAAATGCATGACAATGCACGTTGTTAAAGTGCATGACAATGCATGTTGTTGAAATGCATGACAATGCAAACAAACTGAAATGCATGACAATGCATGTCGTTGAAGGTGCATGACAATGCACGTTGCTGAAATGCATAACAATGCAAATGAAAGATGCATGACAATGCACGTTGTTGAAATGCATGACAATGCAAATGAAAGATGTATGACAATGCAAGTTGTTGAAATGCATGACAATGCAAACGAACTGAAATGCATGATAATGCACGTTGTTGAAAGTGCATGACAATGCAAATGAAAGATGCATGACAATGCAAGTTGTTGAAATGCATGATAATGCAAATGAACTGAAATGCATGATAATGCACGTTGCTGAAAGTGCATGATAATGCAAATGAAAGATGCATGACAATGCACGTGGCTGAAATGCATGACAATGCAAATGAAAGATGCATGACAATGCAAGTTGTGTGTGCTACAACGCATATAGACGTGCATAACGATGCAAGTGAACAGTGCATAACAATGCAAGAATGGTGTGCGTTACAACGCATGTAGACGTGCATAACGATGCAAGAAATGTATGATTATCATAAGCAAGACAAAACATTATAATGCAACGTATTTAAAGCAGTTTTTGAATCTCGCAGATACAAAAGGATACGAAAAAGGATACACCTTGCGCGTACCGAACATCGAATTCGGAAGGCACGATTCGAGGTCAACATGAAGGTCAGTTGAGCTTCGAAGATATACTTTCTTGCACTGGCTTGAGTAATGAAGGTCCCAAACCATATAACTGACCCAACCAAGGGTGTGGGAGGTTCACCGACCATAAGGGGAGGCCACCGGCCATCGACCGGCCACGAAATAAGCTCATCGGCCAACTATTTAGCTGATAGGCTAAAAATTTGGCCGACTGGCCAAAAATGGCAATGTCGGGGCAGTTTTGACATTTAGCCATGGGTCTTTAAATATAGGGCCTCCAACCCTATATTCTCACTTCCTCCTAGCTCGAAAAACCCTCCCCTCTCTCTCTAGGTGATTTTCCAACCTTCGATCCTCATTTTTCTCTTATTTTCGGCATTTTTCCATTGTTTGATTCGTGAAACCCTTCCCGTTTCGTACATTTGAACTGAACAAAACTCGGTTTCGGTGGCCTTTTCTTGGTTTCCACCACTTGGGGCTTGTTTCCACCGAGTCATACTTCGATCTTCGTGCTTTTCCACACTCCGACCTTTCCTCCATTTTTCACCCTCTCAGGTTGACTTTTGGTTGACTTTTGGCATTCTCGCCTATTTTCCACATTCTCGGCCATTTTTGCACTCTTTCTGAGATGGCAGACGACCTGCCATAGGGTGGGGCTCCCCCGGAGATGGACGTGGATCCCGAGGTCGAGCTCCTACCTCTTCACATCCGGCTGTTCGATCCGGCGACTTATAGGCCGGCGATACATCTGTTGCCTCCCGATGGCATCTGCCACTTCAGGAGCTATGCGCGGGGCGCACCACTAGAGCTTTTGTTACGCGAGCCAGAGTCACATCTGTCCTACGGCGCTTCTAAGGTACACTCTTTCCCTGTTTCATTTTCTGTAATGTAGAACACATAACTGCAATAGTCCATTCTGTTCTTTAACTGCTTAACTTAGACACACTGATACATCACATGCTTGTAGTTTCACTGTGAGCACACCCAACACCCAACCCAATATCTATGTAGACTCTGACACATGCACACACACTGCTTCTCAACTGATAATTCAAAACACACTGATACATCATATGCTGTAGTTCACTGTGAGGACGCCTAGACCCAATATCTGTGTAAACTTTGACACATGCACAACCCAGAGATTTTGAGTGGTGTAAGAGGTGGTTTTGAGGTCCTAAATGGGAGAGGGCCATCGCCTCTCCATGTTGTCTTGATGCTCACACAAGTGGCTTGGTGTGTAGCTTGTATGCCCTAGCTGCTTTAGCTCATCTTAGTGCATATTAGGCTTTATTTTGTCATGATATAGCACTGTTTTCATTTGGTTTAGACACACCATGCTTGCTTTGCATACTTGTCTTGTAATGCCATGAATTTGCCTAAACATGTACTTAGCATTTAGACTACTATGCTACTTGTTTTGGCCAAGCTTTGTGAAGCTTTTATGCATGTTTAGTATGCTTGAGGTCTGATTTTGGTTGTTTGGGCCATCCATGACATGCTTTGTATAGCCACCTTGCATTTTGGCTTGTTAGCCTTGGGTGTGTGGAGTGTTGAGCCATGAATTACTTCGCCATTTCAGTGGTTTGGAACCACTTACCATGTCATTTCAGTCCATATGGTATGCTTGTATGCTGCGTTCGACGCTCCTTAATGCTTTAAAGGTTGGTGTTTCATGCTCCATGTTCGTACCATGTGCATGCCTCTAAGATTAGGTCATTTAGATGCCATCTAAGTGGTTTTTTGGGGCTCACTTTGGCATGATTTGGGACTGTTTTGGTCCGCTTTGGTCATTTGCTTCATGTGTCACATGACCATAGTTTAAGTCCTTGGGCTTGGTTGCATGCTTTGCTTGCATTGGTAGATTGATTTGGCATCATATTCTACATATTTTCAAAGCTTATCATGTATGCTATTTGTCCTCTTTTGAGTGTGCTTAAAAGTCCCCTCTTTTATGCTTAAGTGTTGGTCCATTTGTATGCATGTTTGCATGTGCATTTGTACCTCATTTTCATAGCATTTGGCCACTGTTTTGGGCTTGTTTGGAGCTGCCTAAATTAGCTTAAGTCCATCATTCGCATGTTGTTGCATGCTCGCCTTGCGCGTTGTTGCATACTTGGCTATCGCACGTTGTTGCATGCTGAATCACATTGCATTTGGCATGCATTTCCTTTTTGTTTGGTTGCCTAACATGTTACATGCCTTGTGTGCTTGTTTGCATTGTCATGTTGCATACTTAGCTTGCATGCCTTGCCTCTTGAAATCACCATGATAGATGTCGGGCCTTATGTGTTTATTTGGTTTGCATTTTATTTGATATTGAAATGGCACACTTGGTTTCTTGGGCCATCACGCATTGAAATGCGCGATTGGTGGTCCGAGAATCGAATACCATCTCCCTTTGAGTCATAAACATGATAAGGGGTGTGTGGTGCCAACATTTGCTTGGAATGCATTGCCATGCCATGTTTGCCCTCTGTTGCTATCAAAAAGGATTCTGCAGGCATACATGGCCGACCGACCACATTCAGTGCCGACTGGCCATGCATTGGTGGCCGAGAGTTCAATAGATGGTCAATGACCACTTCCCTTTGGCCGGTGACTATTCCTCATGGCCGGTGGCATCCCACAAGTGTTTAGAGAGTACTCCTTGGGACTTATGCAATTTTCAGAGGCATAAAACAGTGCAAACAGAGGCAGCTTGTGCATGGTGGTGGATTTCTGAGTGGAGTCAAGCACACGTGCATTGGACCCTCTTCCCGAGGCTGTTTTATCGCTTTATTAGCTTAGTTAATATGCTTAACTAGTTAATTGGTTTGTAACTATTTAATTAGCTTGTTAGTTAGTTAAATTATATTATTTTTTTGGTCCCTCCGAGCGAGGGCGAATTTGTAATAAGTGTGCGTGCGTGTGATGCATGTCTTCCAATCCCCACTTCTTTGTCCCTTTTACTTACCTGCTTTTTGATGGTTAGTATTAGGGCGTGTTTAATTTAGCATCCTTATGCTATGCATGCGTGCATCCATTCATTTGTATTGCATGCACCGGGCTCGACGCATCATACTAACTGCATTGTATTTCAATTCTAAGTTGAATACGTGTTAGTTGTAGCATCATCATATGCCATCTTAGAATAGCCGAGCCTATTGTAGTTGCATCTTGCATGTGTTGCATTAGCCATCTTAACATGAACTAGGATCATGCATTTGATTACTAACCAGTTTCTATTTTGGCTTGGAGTACTAGGTAAGTATTTACGCTTTAGCATCCTTGCATGTGTGTGAGTGTTGCCATGATAGTATGCTTACCATGAGGCTATGTGCTTATGTGATATATCTGCATGAATGCCTGTGGATGAAGGTTGGATTATCTGAATTGGAATAATGCACCAACTGTGAGTTTTAAGCCCACTAGAGAGTGGCAAAATCATGCTTTCTAAGCCCACTTGAGGGTGGCAAATCCACATTTTAGCCTACTTACGAGTAGCTGTAGACACCCCATTTTTGACCGTCCTCAAGACTTGGACGTCACCGTTTGAACACCCGGTAATCATCCATGTTTTTGTTCGTTTGGAGTTCCTGGAGGTTCGGCTACGCGCCTTGCCTCAGGATCTCCGAACTCGACGTTTAGTGTCTGGTTTTGCACCAAACACTTATTGTTGCCTTCGAGGGGCAGGGAATGCCTTGTGAGGCATCCCCACACATCATCGGCCTTGGCTAGAGGCCACCGGCTGGTGTTTTTGTTGCCATCGGCAATGTATATTGCCGGTCGGCATTATTTGTTTGCCGATCGGCAGTTAATTTTGTCAAAATGGCAATTTTGAGCGGCCGACTACTGTTCATCTGCTTTTGCAGATATTTTAAGACAGCTGTCTTGCATTTTGTTCCCCTCCATACACGTGTATGGAGGGATGGCTTCCTTGTTAGCTTCTTGAGTAAGCTTTACAAGATTGGTTTGCCTATAAGAAGAGGGCTCCTCTCTTGGCATTAGGGTTAGAGATTTTAGAGAGAAAAATATTGTTAAAAGCTCTGGTTCTAGGGTTAGAGCTTATATATATTCTATCTCTATACCTCTCTCTCTCTTGAGTGTTCTAGGTGTATTTGCTCATAGTATTGCACACAAACACCTACCATTACACCTTCCCTTGGCTATTGAGGTTCTAAGGGATTGTTTTCAGAGTTTTGGAGCTGGTTTGGAGCTCAAGAAGCTGCTGGAGCTTCATTTGTGAAAGAGGTCTTCAAGGGTAACAATCTTACCCCTTTTTCCCCCATTCTTGCATAGCTTGTTAGCCTATCTTAGAACTGTTTTTGAGCTTAGTATATAATATAAAAAAGTTCTATTTTTGGGCCCTCTAAATAGTTTATTCAGAGTGCTTTGTGGTTTGGAGGTGTTTGACCCCTCTTAAGCCTTGAGGGGCTCCATTTTGTGCTATTTTGAGTGAATTCTGGGACTTTGGTGTTTGGGCCTCCTCACCACTGAAATCTTGAGGGATTTCAGTGGTAAGGATGGTGCCTTGAAGTCCAAGAAGGAGAGGGCCCCCCCTCTCCTTATTGTCCTTGAAAAGGGCCATTTTTGCCTCTTTAATGAGCACCTAGCTTAGGCTCATGTTGACCATGCCTTGGCTGTTATTTATGTTTATTTTGCCATGAAATAGCATTGTTGTATGTGGGTTTTGGTACACCATGTTAGTTTAACATACATGCCATGTAATGCCTTGTTGTTGCCTTAATATGCCTTAGGTTGTAAACCATTGTTCTAGCATGTTTTAGGCTTGGCTTTGTGAAGCTTTTGTGCTTATTTTGCTATGTTTGAGGTCTGTCCTTAGTTGCTTGGGTCGACTTTGGCATGCATAGTATAGCCCCTTTGCATTTTTGGTTTGTTGGCCTTAAGTGTGTGAATGTATAGCATGCATCCTTGCCTTAATTTAGTGGGTTGGGACCATTTGCCATGGTATTTCAGTCCCTTTAACATGCGTGTATGCTTGCCTTGGATGCCTCTTTGAAGCTTTGAAAGCTTGTCTTGCATGCTCCATGTTTTGGCCATTGTGCATACCCTTTGAATTTGAGCCATTTAGATGCCATCTAGGTGTCCCTTGGGTGTTGTCTAGGCCTGCCTTAGACTTGTTTTAAGTCCTTTTAGCCTTGTGAGGCTTGGTGGACTTAGTCTTGGTTTAAACCTCTTGGCTTGTCTTGGGTTTTTGGCCTTGTTTGCATGCCTTGTTTATCTTGTTTAATTGGCTTAGCACCTTTTGTAACATGATTTTCAATGCTTACCTTGGATGCTATTAGTCCATATTATGCCTCTTTCAAGTGTGCTCGAGAGTTGCCCTTTTGTGCTTGAGTATTAGCCCTTTAACATGTGCATGTGTGTATGTGTGTCTAGTCCTCATTTCGTAGCATTTTGGCCACTGTTTTGGGCCTAATTAGAGCTGCCTAAATCATGTTTAAGTCCATCCTATGCTTGCTTGCATGCTTACCTTGCACGTTTACTTGCATGCTTACACGTATACATTGCATTGTCCATGTTGCATGCTAGTTCATATGCCTAGGTTGCACTCCATCTAGCATGCATGCCTTGTTCTTTGATCTAGTGATAAGAATTAGGCCCTTGTTTGTTGGTTTGCATTGCATTTGACATCAAAATGTGCACACTTGGTCCCTTGGGCCATCACGCATGGGAATGCGCGATTGATGGTCTGAGAACCAAGGAGCATGCCCCTTTGAGTCACTAACATGATAAGGGACATGATTGGTGCATATATGGCTTGAATTGCATTGCCATACAAAGCTCTGTCCTCTGCTGCTGTCAAACAGGTTCTGCAGGAACTTTTTGCCGAGCGACTGCACAGAGTGCCGACCGAAAAACAATTGGTGGCCGATGGATTCGTTCTCAGCCGAGGAACATCTCCTACGGCCGGTGGCCATTCTATCCAGCCGGTGGTACTATACAGTGCTCAGAGAGGCAACCTTGAGATTTTGGCAGTCTTCAGAGGAGTATAGCAAGGGAAACAGAGGCAGATTGCGCATGGCAGTGCACTTCCGAGCGAGACTGAGTATGCATTGCATTGGGCTCTCTGTCCGAGGCAGTTTACTGTTTCTTCTAGCTTAGTTAATTTGTTAACTAATTAGATGGACTGTAATATTTTAATTAGCTTGTAGGTTAATTATCTGTAATATTTATTTGGTCCCTCCGAGTGAGGGCGAATCTGTAATAAGTGTGGGTGCGTGTGTGTGCATGTCTTCCAATCCTCACTTCTTTCTTCCCTTTTATTTACCCGCTTATGATGGTAGATTAGGGCATGTTTAAATTAGCATACCTTATGCTATGCATGCGTGCATCCATACATTTGTCTTGTATGCACCGGGCTCGGTACATCATGCTAACTGCATTTGTACTTCAATTCCAAATTGAATACGTGCATCAATTGATTGCATTTCGCATGTCATGTTTAGGTTAGTCGAGCCTACCCTAATTACATCCTGCATGTGTCGCATTAGTCAATTTAACATGAACTAGGACCATGCATGTTTGCTAACTAGTTTACTATTTTGACACGGAGTACTTTGTAAGTATTTTATGCTTTAGCATACCGCATGCGTGTGAATGTTAACATGACAGCATGCTTACCATGTGGCTAGATGCTTATGTGTTAAACTGCTTGAATGCCTGTGGGTGAAGGCTGAATTGTTTGAGTTAGAACAACTCATTGAAATCCGTGTTTTAGCCTACTTGCGAGTAGCAAATCCCAAAGCGTTTTCCAAAAACAAACGGATATGCAATGCATGTTTCCAAATTAGGCGATCTAGTCTATACTTGTATATTGTGCGCATCACATAGTAATCCTAGGCTAATTAACTGGAATAAGAGCACATAACGTTTTCAAAAATGGATATCACGGTTAGTAGAGGCCGGTCTTCGGACCAGGCGAGAGGGGTGCTCATAGCTGACCTTCCCAATCGTACCCAAGTTCCCGAGCCGAGGCAACTTTGGTGATGACGGACACGTGGCCTTTGGCACCGAGTCAGGGTTTCCTAAATTCCCCATTAAAATATTTAGGTGGCGACTCTGTATCTGGCAAAGCAGTCCATGTTTGGCACTTCTTTTCAAAAAATCTGTTTTCCAAAAACGATTTGCCAGATTTGGACTCTTTGGTTCAAGATTAAGAACCGTGACACAAATCGAGTCCGAACTATAGCGTGTAATGGGGTCCCTCACGGGCATGTTACAGTAGCAAACCGCTTTCAAAAAACAAACATGAGATGTTTTGTTTCAATTCAGGTGATCTGGTCTATATTTGTATGCTGTGCACATCACGTAGTAAATCTAGACTAATTAACCGGAATAAGAATGCATAATGTTTTCAAAACTAGATATCATGGTTAGTAGAGGCCGATCTTCGGATCGGGCGAGAGGGGGTGCTCATAGCTGACCTTCCCCAATCGTACCCAAGTTCCCGAGCCGAGGCAACTTTGGTGATGACAGACACGTGGCCTTAGGCAACGAGTCAGGGTTTCCTAAATTCCCCCAAAATAAAATATTTAGGTGGCGACTCTGTATCTGGCAAAGCAGTCCACGTTTGGCACTTCTTTCAAAAAAATCTATTTTCCAAAACGATTTGCCGGATTTGGACTCTTTGGTGATTTATCGGTCTTGCATTGCACTTTGCCAGACTAGATTCAGAACCGTAACTATTTGAGTCCGAACTGTAGCATGAGGCCCACGGGCGCGTCTACAGTTTCTGGCGACTCTGCTGGGGAGTTTAGAGAGATTGACTCGAACTCATGATATCTTGTTTTGATTACACTTATGTGTCTCTTTGCATTGCATTTGCATTTGCATTAGTGTGCCTAAGTATAGTGCTTGCCGCCTGCTATTCCTGAACGGTTTGCCGTAGGCTCGCTTCGAGAAGCGTGCCATAAGGCTGACCAGTTACGGGCTCTGCCACGATGGGAACACAAACCCCGGTTGTCACTGGGGCACCCTTTTGACCATTCGACCTAGTGCATATTCGGAATCCATAGTGACCATTCCAAGCTAGGACAGGTTGCTACCCGATTATAGGTTGTTTGAAATCGCTGTGTGCGTAGTGAAACCATAGCTCCTAACAAAATAGGACAGGGAAACCCTACCCCAAAATAGGGGTGTTTTGGCTCTTGCTTGCTTGTTATGTGCTTTTTGAGTTGACCTCTACAGGGAATGCATATATCAGTTTGCAAGTCTGAGTATCAGGCCTGAGGGCATCAGTATCGGAATTTGAGAATCAGTTATATCTGCGGGTATCAGATTCAGTTTTCAGGGTAGTGATTTTGGCGAACAGTGATCAGTAGTAGAGTATAGTTATTCAGTTATGCTTGTATCTGTTCTGATTGGGCCGAAATGCTGCGTGTTTTCTCTTTCAGTTCAGAGATTTAGTACAGAATAGCTAGTGGTCTCCTTTGCTGAGGCAAGACAGACATCTGATCCATCATCTCCGTTCAGTTCAAGAGGACTTATGATGACGCACAGTTCAGAGGAAATAGTGGTTATGGCAGCCGCATTGGATCAAGGAATCATCTTACAGAATGAAACCAATGTTGATGTATCGCATCCGCCCAGGTCGCCTGCCGCGCGCTCGATCTGGGAACCCTAGTTGTTTCAAGCTCATGAGCCCACCACGTTTGAATTGATGGGAATGATTGGTGATCTTCAGCGATCTGTGGCTGATCTCGCCTACGGAATGTCGGCTTCGCCACCAACCACATCCTACGCCGGGAATTTCGTACCGCAGGAGCCCCCACTACTGGGGCGGATTGTGATCGAGCTCAGCCAACCTGAGGTTGCCTCAAGCTATGGCCATGACATGTCAACAACAACTGGGTTTCGCTCTGATATAGCAACCCAGACCCTCGATCAAGCTAAGGCCAGAGGTAAGAATAAGGTGGGAACAGATACTGATCCCGTTGAACAACTGCTGTGGGCAGTCGAGGCTTTGAAAGCCGGGGGATTGAGTAAACAGCAAATATTCACAGTGGTGGCTAAAATTGTGGATGATGCCTTCCCCATTCCAACCGAGGGGAGTTCTCGCCAAGCGAAAAATCGGGATAGGCCCCGTGATGCCAGAACAGTTCCCTCAAATCCCAACCTTGCATCGGGAAAGGATTAGAAAGTCAAGGCGGCACCTGCCGATCCTTTTGCCAGTGCGTCCGGCAAAAGTCAGCAGACTTCGAAGTATCTGCCCCGATGGCACAAAGTCTTCCACGCCCTTTACATGCCTCTGTCTAGGGCGCTCCAGATCCTCGCCAAAAGGGGGCACCTTAAACCCCTCGAGCCTCGGCCTTTCCCGAAGAATCTCCCTCCCTCACATGATGCTACTTTGTACTGCGCGTACCACCAGGAAACCGGTCATTGCACCGACAACTGTTTCTGTCGTCATGAAGTACAGGATTTGATCGACAATGAGGTCATCCTCCCGCCTACCTCAGTGAAGTCTGTCACTGCTGAGTTGTTAAATTTCGAGGATACTGCGAGTATGTGATCAGAAGTTGGTCCACCTGCGGGCGGTGCTCAGTTTACTTCGGATGTGGCGTATGGCACGCACTTTGGAGCATTTACGAATGCTAGTTTTGCACTTTCTGACTCGGGTATTCAGTCAGTTTTGTTATCTTGTATGTATATAAGCAGTCTTTTTGTACTTTGTCGGTCGGGTCTGTCTTGTTGTGTCGAGTCAATCCCATTGTATAGAAGTTCGGTGATTTCGGGGGTGTTACCTCGGATATCACTATTTTATTTTGTGTTTTTGCTTTCTTTTGAGTTTGTCTCTGCTGTAGAGCCAGTTGCAACCGGAGGTTTTGAATGAAACAGCTGCGGCTATCATGTTTCTGTGCCTATTGCTACTTTGAACCTGTTGTGCCAGCAAGTTTAGAATGAAACGACAGGGCATTTCACCTGCTCTTTTGTGCCTATGTGTCATTGCATTGACCTAAGTTTTTCAAAACTTTTTGAACAATGTGATGAAAACAAAGAGGAAGGAATTCCTCGAATTTTCCAAAATTTGATCAATTGAGAGAAAGAGAGGCGTGCTAAGCCTTTAATGAATGAAATCATGTTTGTTAACGTGAGTACTAAGAAGGACCCTGGCTTGATCCAGATTGGTTCCACACTATCTTCAGCGTGAACGATTTGTCACTTTCTTAAAAACTTTCAAAAACAAAATGTTCTGCGCAGTCCTGCGGAGACTTGTGTGGAATCGCTCTTGAGATTGTGCAGCTTAGGATCGCTCTCAGCCTCAAGATTCAATCCCTTTGCTTTCAAACCTTGACCTTGAATTCAGAATGATCAACAGTCAATCGCAATGTGAGGCCTGTGTGGCCAGATTTGAAGCAGCCCTCGAACAAGAGGCAAGGAAAATCAGATCAAGAAGATCAGATGTCGTCAGAAAAAGCTTGCGAAGCCAAGACAGAAGCACCCCTTGAACTAGGGGCAAAAAACGTCCGATGTACTCGAAGAGCCGAAGATGAATCCTTCTGCAAATCAATACAACAGCTATTCTCCTGGATTCAGATGACTTCAGGATCTCAAAACCATTTGGCATGGACAAAGCTACACTTTTACCCTTGAGAGGCTTGCTGGGCCGAAAACCCAGAAGTGCGACCCAGACAAAAGTTAGAGCAAAATACAAAAAAAGAAAAAAATACAAAAAAAGAAAAAAAAATACAAAAAAGAGAAAAATGCAAAAAAGGAAAGATGAAAAAGAAAAAGGAATGAAAAGATACAAAAAAGAATTGAAAAGAAAAGAAAAACATAGCTCGCAAGGTTGAAAACCCAGAAGGGCGACCTTGGCAAAAGTTAGAGCGTGGTGAGGGTTAATACACGAGTGTACCTCAACCGGAACTACGTAAGGCTTGATTCCCATGTTTGGGATACGTAGGCAACTTCATCCTGAAGTCCAGCCACAAACAATTCCAAATCGAGTGTGTCCATGTAATGGTTTTGATCATCCTTGCCTTCTCTGAATCTGATAGTTCGGTTGTGACAACTGGAACTACGTAAGGCTTGATTCCCATGTTTGGAATACGTAGGTAACTTCATCCTGAAGTCCAGCCACCAACACTTTCAAAGTGACTGTGTCCATATATTGGTTTTGACCCTCGTCGTCTTCTCTGTACCCGAGAGTTCGGTTGCGATCATCACTAATGAGAACTGTTCACAGCATGCTGCGGCGTTATCCAGACAAGGGGCAACTTTCCGTTGCCATGAGTCGCCGTTCAAACAAGGGGCAACTTTCCGTTGCCATGCAGCTCTCTCCAAGCAAGGGGCAGTTTTTCTTCCGATCCGAGGTTGCACATCTCGAGAGTAGGTTCCGTACTCGTTGAGCACTGACCGTTTTGCAAAAATTGTTTTTTGAAAATTTTTACTGAGGTTGACTAATTTCTCGAAAATTATTTCATTTCCTAAAACTGGACCTTTTCTTGGACCCGAAAAAGGAAAATTTTCAGTGCTCATAGCCTGACTTATATGATTTCAAATAAAAAATGGAACAAGTATGTTAATCTAACTCTCATCTTGGTCACAATTGTTTTAGTAGAAAACGAAAACAAAAAATGGTCAAAATGATGAACTAGGGGCGCAGTTGAGTCAGGTGTTCTGTCTTTCCCCCATCGTCAACATACTTGCCAGAAGGGCACTCTACTTGCCAGAAAAGGGCACAACTGAGGTTAACAACAAAAGGCTGAAAGCTCTCAACATCCTCCGAGCAACGAGGTATCAAACCAAGTGCGAAGCACGAATCAGAATGGATCAAGATACTCCATTCCCTCAGCCGGGGCATCGATTAAACGCCACCAAAAAAAA